>BJCN01257930.1:2436-16021 GCA_018326445.1 Flaveria brownii
TATTAAAATCTTCGAAATAATCATCAATGTACGAAATAAAAAAAAATTCCTATTATATAAAATACGTGATGTTACACGAGTGACAAGTCAAAACAGTTAGATTCCTAAATGTTTCAAGCGGACGATCGAATCTGGTACTTCCGCCAATGTCTCTGATCAGGAGCAACTCAACATACACGAAGCGAGTTTTGAGTTTCTGGGTGTTTTATGAACATGTTTGGGTAATTAATTTTTCTAACAAATTTAAGAATTGGAATCTCATATTTTTAGTAAATAAAGAAAACAAATGTAAAGTTTACATGGTCTGATAAAAGAGTTTGCCATCCTACGTTGATAACAGAAGAAAGTTGCGTTAAAAATGTATTTGAAATCAGTTCTCAACGTTACATCTTTTGACGCCTTTTAAATGACTTTTATTTTCATCAAAATATTATAGATAAAATTATTATAACAACATATCGTCTTAAAGAAAAGTTAAAGACTATAGTCTATAAATTTTTATATCACAATGATAAATAAGAAATATTTTTATTAATCAAAAGGATAAAGTACACCTTTCGTCCTTTAACTTTTAAAATCACATCCACTTAACATAAAAATTTAACTGATATCCAAAGTTTGATATGAAAAGAGTAATTTTAACAAAGGCTTGTCCACTTGTGTAGTTTATTTAATTAAATTAATTGTTTATATTCCATAGCAGGTTAAAAACCACATACTACATGAATTAAATAAAACTTGCAAAATTATCATATAATTTTGATTTGTTTAAATTGCAGAATTATTATTATTATTATTATTATTATTATTATTATTATTATTATTATTATTGTTACAACTAAAATTACGTATGAGTAAGTACTTTGATTAATTGATAAAATATTTTTATTATTTTTAAAACTTTCATTTTAAGGAATTAATGCTTTGATAAAAAATCATTTTTATCAATATTTCGTTGTTTAAAAACTCCAGGTTTATTTTGTAAAAAGTTTTATATAAAACTTTCATTTTATAAAAAAATATGATTTTAAAGTAATTTCATTATTTAAAAAACTTTCTTTGTTTTAGAAAAAAAGTTCATAGTTTTAGAAAAAAAATTTTGAAACAAAATATTTTTTAATCAAAATACTTAGTTTTTATTGAATGAAAAATGACCTTCACAATATTATTAATTCAAGAAGAACTTAGATCTTCTTACTAATCTAATAAAATGGTACATGTAGGTGGCACGTGTCAGCACTATATTTATTTAATCAAACTTTTCCCGTTTTTCTATACTATTAAATAACCACATTAATTACTAATGATATTAGTTATTTATTTTTATATTATAATTAGTTTTTTTAATAAATTAAGAAAAAGATCTTTCATAATGTTATTTCTATATAGATAGTTTTTTACAAAAAGAACTTTTTCTTAAAAATCAAACTATTTTATGTAATATTTTAAAATTGATTTTTAAAGTAATTTTTTATAAAACAAAAATAATTAAAATAGGGAGTTATAATAAGAAAATTTGTAAAAATAATTTTTTTAAAAACGTCATTTTAAAACAAAATATTTAATTTATCTTTAGAAAAAAATTAAAAACGTTCACATCATTATTTTATTACTTATAATTATTACTCATATATGATTTCAATCATATCATATTTTAGTCTATTGTTTTATAACAAATAATATTTATTCTATTTAATATTTTATTATTCAACCCAAGTAATACACAGATTTACTAAAGCTATTTATAATATAAAGAGAGAAAGGGCAAGATTTGAAAATTAGTTTTTTTTTCAAATAAAATAAATAGTTTAGATGTAAAAACAAATAGCAAGGTTAATGTGGGAATGAAAAAAAAAAGAATTATTTGGATATTCATCATCACAATTCACAAATCACAATCAGCCAAGCCCAAAAGTAACGCAATTGGGCCAAATATTTATAGCCCATTGGCTTCCTCTCATCTTCTCTTTTTCTCTTGCGCCCTCATATACATATACATTCGAAACACAACACTCAAATCAACAACACCACATTCGCTTACAGACGCCATTGCAGCCGCTGCTTCAATCTCTTCAATCATCTCTTCATCGTTCCAAATCATCACTCCTATTAGGTAAATCAAACCACCTTCTATCACCTACACCAATTTGTTTCAACTAATCAATCAAATCCCCAAATATTCGAGATGCAATTCGATTCAATAACACCTGCTTTCATCGCTATCAGACTGTTGATTTGATGAATACGAAGATTTGTTTGAGAAATTTTGAAATTTAACGGAGTTTAGGGTTTTGCAGGGGATTTGCGATGGTGGTGCCTACGCAACTGACAGCTGAGGCTGTTAATCAGCTTAGGGAAGGTATTGAGCTTCTTCTTGGTCGGTGGAGTGCGCTTCAGATGGCTATTCAGAACGAATGGGGTGGGCGTGATACTCGTCAGAAAGCACAGCAGCTTGGGGTTGATGTTTATCATTGGCTGATTAGACCTACTGGTATGCAATGGTTTAGCGAATAAGTTCTATATGGATGTGTGTGCTTTATGTTGTCTGAAGTTTTCACTTTTGTTGGTTTTCTGTTTTGGTAGTTAATGTTATCAAATTCAAAGGCATTGTGGTTATATGGTTTTTGGTTAGGGGATGTTTGGATGTACATTTGATTAAGAAACAGAAACCTAGAAATTGGAAGTGATTATCGCAACTTGAAGAATCAAAACCAGTTAATCACTCGATTAAGTAAGGATAAGTGATTAACATTTGTATCAATGCTCAAATTTAAAAGTTTTTTTTACATAATTGTCCATGAGTGATTGTTTTGATGATAAATAATGAGAAAACCATGAGCATAACCACTTGTATCAAACACTCATAATGTAAATAAGCTTTTGTATTAGAGCATTGATATAAATGTTAGCTAATTATTCTTATAATTAAGTGACTAACTGGTTTTGATTTTTCAAGTTTCAGTAATCACTTTCACAAATCAAGTTCAAACTCTCACTTGGTGTTGATTACCAAAAAGACGAACATGATATAGGATATCTTTCATTTGTTAGAAACAAGCATGATGGTTAATAGTTTGAAGCTAAATTATGTATGGCAACATGGCATATTGTTTCTTCATCATTTTGGTATGTCTGTGTGCTTTCTTGAACACTTAAAAACTTTTTGTTTATAACTTCTGTACAAACTGGTTAGCTGAAATCACAGTACACTGCTAGATATGTGAAATACATGCCTATATTTGTTGAATGGTTTGTTTATCATGGATGAGAAGTGTGAACCATGAATCAGGGTAACTACTTCTTATTCATTATTTAATGTGCTTTTATATGGGGAGCTCATTTAGTTACTCAAATGATTCTTCAGTCTCAATGATCTTAGCACCAGTGTTACATGCCTCCCTATTGTAACTTCTATTCAATTTGTATCTTTCTCAGAGGCATTATATGTTGACGAGTTGGAGAATTTACTTGACGATTTTATGTTGTCCCTCAATACTGAGATTGATGATGGTAGCATCGAGGAGGTAAATCTCTTTCACATAACCGATTGTAGTTAATTTTTGTGCACAGGTCATGCATAGTAGTAATAACATATGGTATTTTGTTTCTATGTGTTTGGAGGCCTTTTTCTTTATGTATAATTTTGGTTTATTGTCATCCTCCTTTCATCTTCATTGATGCAGCATTTGGCAGTTACAACTTGCAAAAACAGTAGGAAAGGACATGTTATTCTTAATTATAAAAACTCATATCAGTTGATTCTTAGATTTTTTTATTGGCTCGTGGATGTCTTTAAGTTATTTGACTCTAGAAATGCATTAAAGGTAGCTGTAACATCTTTGATTTACTGACCTAACATCGTGTCAAAATTCGTCAAAATTCTCCATTCATCTGTTTACATGCTGTCTTTTTTGATCAATTATTCATTTTGCTTATTTTTCTTGGTCATATATTTCTTTTTTCTTGTAATTAGATAGCAGATAATTTAATGATCATGCACGAAGAATGTTTGGAAGGTAACTTTGCCTCTATTGAGCGACTAAGGCAAACGATTCCCACTACTAATCATCGCATGCAGGTACTATGTCATATTTGTTTCTTCATCATTTTTTGTCATCGCCAGTTATTAAGCTAATAATTTCCATTTTCATTAACACCCTCATAGTCTTTTCAAGTAAAACACATCTTACATTATTTGAGTTAGTTTAATGAATTAGTAAATAGTAACATGCATTTGAAGGTACATGGTTTTTTAATCAAATTGATTTGAGATGATGTCTTTCATCATTAAATTGTGAGATTACCATGATTAAAAATATAAGGTTCTGTTTTATCTAACCATTAGAGACTTTTTCATTTTGAACTTTGAATTTTTTGATTACACCATCCTAAATATAACTATTCAACTTCATTCTTGCTCATGTAACCTGTTAGGTTGTGAATGGTGGTGAAGATGATTCTGATTCAACATCAAGTTCAGGTGATGAATCAATGGAGATGGCAGATGAACTAGACCCATCTCCCAACCTCTCCGATATGACTCTTAGTGAGCCACCACGAGCACAGGCACCAATCGTTGACGCAGATGGCTGGACCGTAGTTTCTTCTAGAAGAAACAGAGGAGGCAGGCACTAAGCTTGTTTTCCTTGCTATATTTATACAACTTAAAATTTTTGAAAAGGCAGATACTTTATAATATACTAGTATGTAGTGTTCTCGAGTTCTTTTGGTGTTTGATTCAGATAGTCTCTGGTGTTTGTGTTTCAGCTTCTCTTGATCCATGTCTGAGGTTTTCTCTGACAATGATTTATTATGCAATTAATTATGTGTACTTTGATTGATATCTACTTCAAGAATGTTGTAAAATCGTTTAAAACCAATGTCTGGACTACTTTGATTCGATGGTCGCGTTTTACTGCAAACGCGCGTAACATGTTTAATCGTTACCAATTTACTAATTTGTAGGGTTGGCAATATGTATCTACAAGAATTGTTCAAGTGAAATAAAAAAATTAAAAAATTCTATTAAATTTCTTGCGTACTTAAATGTATGAGAACTCCATAAAATTTCTTGTGAACTTAAATGTATTATATGATGTGTCTTTCTATAAAGTTAATTTTTTATTATTTTATTTAAAAAGACAAACATATATTATTAAATAATCTACTTCTAAATCTATACTATTGTTTACTAAAAATCATGAAATCTCGACATCATGAAGAGAGATACCAACACGTACACTACAATATACTATACGGCTACAAGCCCTTTGGTTTTGTGTATTTTATTTGAACATAAAAAAAAATCTTAGGATAACAAAGTATCCTTTGTCAACTTTGCAAGATTGTAGGTTAAAGACGTGTAAGAGAGGGTTTAGATGTATTTTATATGGGTCTTCGTAGCAGCATCTGTATAGTGGTTGATTATTGATGTCAATTGTATAGTGGTTGATTATTGATGTCAATTGTATGCTTATGTTTTCTATTATATATTGATTGCCTAGTATATGCTAACCGATAGAGTACTGTTATGTGAGTGTTTGTATCTGCTGTATGTTGAGTGCCCCATTGAACTTTGGGTTCTCACCTTATTGGGTTATTTGTCCGTACTTTAAACATTGGAGTTAAGAATCTTACTAGAAGCAGTCTCTTTATTCTCTGAGATAAAGATACGACTTACCTACATGTCCCCTTCTTAGACCCCGCCAACACTATTAACCCGCCCCGTCCACGCTGTTAACCCGCGACACATTTGTCGTAGAACCTCTGGGCCTGTGGCCCGTTAAAACATTTTTAACACAAGTGGGCTTACAGTGCTATCAACCACTAACCAATGACCCTTTGGCCCATTGGTACATTTCGTTAAGTCCACTATATATTTGATCACACCATACGGCGAAACCCTAGTTGCTGCCGACTCATCTTCATCACCCGTTTTGCAGGGTATGCATTTGCTCTTTGTTCTTCTTTCCATTTTTGTTTAATGATTGATCAAAGTAGAAACTCACGTTTTGTTCATCTAGATCTGTCGCTTAATTTTATTTGCTATTCGTTATAATTGTTCTATTGGATCTTACTCATCCATGTTATTTTCAGTTCATCGGCTATTGGAGTAGCTTCTGTCAGCAATGGCGCCTAAAGGTTCGTGTTTTTTCGATCAAACACATCGTGTTCGTCTGTATGTCTGATAGTCATTGCTAAGTATATGTTTTTGTAGGTTAGTAATTAGTTTAGCTCTTGATTGATGAAAATATGAAAGGTTATTGAACAATTTTAAGTTTCAGAGCTATTTGTCAACATCATGGTTTGAAAGTAACTTTAAATAAGTATATCTATCATCTAATGTATGATTATGTGACATCTTGATACAAGAATAGGTTGTATATTAATGCCCCCTAGTTCACTTTTGAAAGGATCTAGCTTCAAGTTTTTTATTGAGCATGTTATTGGAAAATGAGGAAGTATTTTATAAACTTCTGTTATTAGATGTTGATAATAGTGTTTATCGAAATTGACAGGATGCAAAGTTGTACCAATTACAGTCTGTTTGTGAATTGTGTTTGTTCTAAAATTCTTTTGGTTAAGTGGTTAACGAGTGCATTGTTGAGAAATTTGCTGGTTATCGTGAGTTGTAGTAGTTTTAATGTGTTGTGTTGCAGCTTCATTCTTTTTTTTTGTGTTAGTTTTATTTGTTTTTTTGCATAAAAACATTCTGAAAAGGCGACAACTATTTAAAGTACCAAATTTGAATCTATAAGCATATATTGTCGGTGCTAGACTATGTTTTTCCACATTCTTGGATTGAATCTGATAATTAAACTTCCATTTTGCAAGTTGGAGATGAAATCGTAGATTCTATTTTTGATCTTAATCAAGTTGGATTGTTGCAACAATACCATTGAATGCCTGTGCTTATACTTATATCACACATACTCTCTCTTTCATCTGAGATTTTATTTTTGTTCTGTTCATTATATCAAAACATGTCACACCTGTCTGATGTCTCTCACTAATTGTTGTCATCAACAGCAGACACTACAAAGAAAGGTGATGCTAAGTCTCAGGCTTTAAAGGCAGCTAAAGCTGTGAAGACTGGATCAACATTCAAAAAGAAAGCCAAAAAGATCCGAACCAAGGTCACCTTTCACCGCCCGAAGACATTGAAGACAGACAGGAACCCTAAGTACCCTCGCATCAGTGCCCCACCAAGAAACAAGTTGGATCATTATCAGATCCTTAAATACCCTTTGACCACTGAATCTGCAATGAAGAAGATTGAAGACAATAACACTCTTGTTTTCATTGTTGACATTCGTGCTGACAAGAAGAAGATCAAGGCTGCAGTCAAGAAGATGTATGACATCCAGACCAAGAAAGTGAACACCTTAATCAGGTATTTCTATCAGTTCTCATTAAATACTCGCATTTTAAAGTGAATTAACGTTGCTTTATCTGTTTGAGATGAAACATAACCCAAATAAGTAGTTACTCCTTAGCTTATGAACAATCTGTTTGTGTTTTGTTTGATTGTAATGCAGGCCTGACGGAACAAAAAAAGCTTATGTGCGGTTGACACCTGATTACGATGCCTTGGATGTTGCAAACAAGATTGGAATCATATAAAGCTAAGTTATTGCTTCAGTTGTCATTTTCAACATTATTGTTAGTTTTGTTGACTTGAATAGAGCTTCAAATTTCTTGTGTTTGGTTTTAATTGTGGATTCAAACATGCTAATGAATCATATTTCAAGTTTTCAACTCTTGTGAGTTTCTTAATCTTTTCATAGCCATCTGTTTGGGGCAGTAATTAAATAGATTGTTTTAGATTACAGGTTGCTTGAGTACCACACAAAACAAAGCTAAATTAATGGTAATTAACAGATGCAAATTGGGTAATTAAACCTGAGATGGCTCAAGATAAGCATCTAAAAAAGTTCATGGTTTAACTAGATTGAAATGTATTTTGATGTTTTTATGTATTGTGATTCTGAGTGGTTTTTATCATTTTTATATGGTGCTTGTTTTTGTATATACCTATATTATGATTCTCTATTTACAAATTGTAACCTGCAATTATGTTCTAACCTTATTTTTATACAGTTGAACTATAAAAACAAACTATACATATTTATAATATACTAGCTTTAATAAACACGGGTATTACACAAATAAACACGGGTATTACACAGGTTGAATAAAAAGAAAGAAATAGTATAAAAATTTATTAATTATAAATCGATATTTTAAAATAAGATATGATTAATTTTTTTTATATTAAATAAAATAAAATTTTATTTTAAAATAAACGTTTAAAAATGTAATACTTAAAAACTTTCCTCTATAACTCTCAATTTTAACTATTTTTTGTTTATAAAACTTTTTAAAAACACCATTTATAAAATATTTTGTATTTTTTAAAAAGTTTGATGTTCTAAAAAGTTTTCTAAATTATGGAAAAAAATTCTTAGAAATAACTGTAGTAAAAAATATCTCTTGTTTAATTTATTTAAAAACTATTCTAATAAAAAAAATTAAATAATATTATTAGTAATTAATGTTATTATTAAATAGGAGAGATAAGCGGGAAAAAATAATTGAGGAGCGTGTTGACATGTGTTCACCTAGATACCTTTTTATTAAATTAGAGAGATGTTAAGTTTAGGCAAGTTATATCACATTATCACGTAAGTAATTTTATGATTTAAGGTATATAATTACACAAAACGTAATGTTAAATATATGGGTTCTATTATTTAAAACAAATTTATTTTTGATGTTTTGTATTTATTATTAATGTTTTTACAAGTAAAACTGGACATGTTTATTTGCGCTAATTAAGTTTATTTTCTTAATAACTATCGACTTTATAAGCCTTTCAAAAAAAAAAGTATCGACTTTATAAGCATAGAAATTATCTTTTTTTCAGCTAGCATCGTTAGAACCTGTACAAACCAGAGCATGACGATTAAGAACTAACAATAGGTCTTAAAAAGGACCAGCGGTCTGTCGGTTTCTGGTATGACTGGTTGTTTAGTAGCCATATCTTACAATATCAAGGTGTAGAAATCACTAAAGGTTTTTAGCATAACAATACCAAAATGTTTAGAACTTACCAAAAGTCGAGGGTTTATAACATCATTTACACTTCAAAAGCATGAAGCTTAAGTTGAAACCAAAACATGATACAAGAAACCCTATAAGTTTATACATACCATGGCGTGTTTATACCAATGTATTTGGATTTGACCCCAAAGTTTTTTTAAGATACATTCTCATCTCAGGATGTCTTATTTGAAATAAACCACACAAAGATATTATCATCGTTAAATAAGTGATCTCTTACTCTTCTCATGTTTCATTTGCTCAAACAATTAAGAGTACATTATGCTTTGTACATTGTACTTATGAAAACCAAATATACAGACAACGTGATGCAATCAGATATCAAGCACCTTGAATGAATCTGCTACCACTTTAAGCTGATTCCTTACTCTTCTCCATCTTCTTTCATTTGCTCCAACAATTAGAGTGTAGTATCTCCCTGTTACAAGAGTTCAAAATGTATTTATAATGCATCCGGCCTTAATAATCGTTTTATTTGAAGATTTTGATTATTATTATACTAATATTGCTTTATTATAATAATTCAAATCCATTTTGATCCGTTATCCATCCTGTTGTGTTGTCTACATCTGATTGAAGTTTATGTCTCTTACCATTTCCAACTGCTATGGTTGCAAAAGCTGCTCGCGAGAAGTTTGGGGATGTTAGCGAGTACTCAAATGTGTAGTAGTTCTTACCATCCGTCGTCCTCTGCATATTTATCCATGAAAACACACCACTCGTCAAGATTCATAAAAACAAGTAGCATATGATTTCAAAGGGTCCATAATGTAAGATGGTAAAAGACTGAATTGATATTATTGAATCGTTAGATTACAATTTATAGAGATAATAAGAAACCCTAGAAACCTAACTGGGCCGTGAGCTCATATAATAAACCTAGTATCTAATACATACCTCTTGCATATCAAACACATCTGGAACTTGAGTGGGAGTTGAGTACACATGTCTCACCAAGTTGGCTACAACCTTCTCTATGGGACCCATCTCGTGGATGTCTGTTTTATCGGTCGGTATGAAGCTAAGTCTTACGTTTTGCAACTGCAAATATCGGTCCTTGAATGCAGAGTCGTGTCCTCTGAAATCAAACTCCTGCAAAAGATATTACATTTAGAGCAAAAACTGTTTTTTGTAAAGGGGAAACATCAAACTTGCAGGCTTCTGTTGTAACTTACCCTCCAATCTGATGGATAATAATACGAGTAACCGTCTTCTAAGTCAACAAATTCATCATAGTTTGGTGGTTTTTCTGTGTGCATCAACAATGCAAGAGCGTAGAAGTTTAACAAGATAAGAATATCAGGATAACAGTATTCTGACTGAACCATCATATTATTTTCAAGATAATGGTGCGCGAAATTGTTGATTTTTTGAACTAAGTAAGATTGTTTAGGGTGGAAACTATAACATAAAATAGTTTTATTTCTATTTTTTGGTGTTGTATCAAACTAGTATACATGAAGTTGGATGGGATAAATGAATAAATATACCTTGAGCCAATAGCAATTTTGTAGGCAATAAGCTTGAAGCTCCAACTCCTATGAGAAGTGATCTTCTCTTGTGGTTTACTGATCCTGTTTTACACAAAGTTTTCATGTTTAAATAACTTAAGATTTTTATAATTTTGAGTTATGAAAGAACTAGGTTAATGATGCAAGAAAGTGCAAATAAATGAAACATGTTAGAAGTGGTAGTATGGACGGGTCAGACGGGTTAGGTAATGCCGACATGGGTAATATGCAAGTGCGTGTTTTGACACGTGTCAACACTTGTTTGAATTTTATAAAGGAAATAAGTCTTTTTAAGTAATAGCTTGGTTTTTATAAATAAAACGATTCAAGAGTTTATAGCTATCTCAATAGCCTTTGTGATTTTAGACTCATTTGACCTGTATTCTCCAAATTGACATTTTCTCATTTAATTAGTTTGACGAATTCAGTCCATAATTGGGCTTAGTGAATGGGCTCGGGTTTACATGTGTTGGGCTCACTGGGCCTGATCCAACCCATATCTTATGCATACATTGAACATAATTCATCTATGATCTATTGATCTACACGACTAACTTTATCGTTGTATCTAGACTTAGAGACTTAGGGTTGTTTGATGTGGTCAGCAGTGTTGGTCAGAGGTCTTAAAAAAACTGACTGGGTCAGAGGGTAAAATAAGAGCGGGTCAGAAGGACTAACTCGGTTAGAATTATTTTTTGCAAATCAAACGCCGCTGACTGTGACCGAGTCAGCAGTCAGAGCATTAGTCAGATGCAATCAAACAGACCCTTAAAAGCAGTTCGAGAATGCTAGACGCAGACTAAGCCGACAACAAGACCCGACCCAGATTCCGTTATAGGAACATCATTGATTATGAAACATAAATTTAAACGTTTACACTTTTACGTAACATGATTACATCAACGAACAATGGCGGATGAAAATCATACGATAAAAAAGATAATATGCAAAGTTACAGGCTTGTAAGAATAATCTTTAAACTTGAACAAATGAAGGGAAATACAGAAGACACAAAAGTAGCTTACTTTTTTCATCAATTGATGCATCTTTTGAGGATGCAATGATGGTTGGCCCAGAAGATGTAGAACAAGAAGGCTTTAATGGCAGATTCAACTGCAAATTCAATTCTCATACACAATCAACTGTAATGAGACTCACTCATATGCATCTTTAATGGCAGATTCAATTGCAAATACTCAAAACAACAGTTTTAAAAGATGATTAAAAAGGTAGAATTTTGACTGACCCTTTTGGATAAGGTTGCAGATGAGAGTGAAAGTGATGAAACTGCCATTGTTGTGTTTTTTGAAGGAAGCTAATTGCTTTGAATTGGTTGTAGTATATCTCAAAGTACCTTCTTTATTTTATTTTATTGAATTTTATTTTATTTCATGTTATTTGATGAAGAGATATGACATGTGTGGATATTGAATGCAGTTTGGATTGGACTTGTCTTATATTGTTGTTTTTCATCCTTTTCTTCTTTTTATTTAACCATATCCAATTTGTTCATCAAATGTTCTTTTTATTTTCTTTTTCATATTGCTTCAGAGTAAAAATATAAAAAATGTTTTGTATTAAACACGTCCCATATAATTACGTGAAAATTCTGACCGTCCCTAATAAAATTTTGCAATCGTCCCCTTAAACTTTTTAAATTAAAGAGAGGAAGATTGTCTTAAACACATTGTCAGGAGCGAAACTACGGTGACGTCCAATGGGCCTGGTGATCTTCCGACAGGCCGGCGAACTATATTTTATCACTAACAGGGTAATCGAATGGATTTTTAAAATTTCACACTTAAATAATCATGTAGTTAGTAAGAAGAAAAAAGAAAAAAATTATATAAAGATAAATATTTTTCACAACAAAACAAGTTGAATTTAAATTAGTTTGAAGATATACGGGATCAATATAATAGAACTATCAAAACAAGTTGAATTTAAATTAGTTTGAAGATATAAGGGATCAATATAATAGAACTATCAGATATTGGTTTAAAAAATATTGAACATATCATCAATTTTATAAATATAATTGCTTCAAACATTACGTATCATCACTTTCATGATTATAATTGCTTCAAACATCACCATATCATAACTTTTATGAGTATGATTGCTTCAATACGGTTCTTGTTATATATACATATATGCAATTCACGAGTTTGAGAACTGTTTTAACGATTTCTCGTCAATGAACCGAACCGACCTGACTCGATGTGACTCGAACCGGGCTGAAAAAAATATATGTTATATCGTGATTACGAAATGACTCTTAAAAGTTTCTTATGGGTCCGCCACCATATGTATACATATATACATAATTATGTACATATAGAACAAACAAACAAACAAACACACCCAGTATATCCCACTCAAGAGCAGGGTCTGGGGAGGGTAGGTGTAGGCGAATCTTTCCTCTATCTATTATGTACATATAGAGTGATGTAAAATAAAAAATGATTAGTTAAAAAATAGTTTTTGGACTTTTGATCATGATTCATAAGTTCTTAACTATTTAAAAGTTAACCATATAACAGGTAAAATGTTATTGGATTTTAATGATCTCAAGTTTTATTTATTAGCCGGGATTAATCCTAACTCAGAAATGTATGCAGACACTCTCAACTTTCAACTTATTTTTTTTCAACGATCTCTTACTAACTAAGAGTTAACACCCGTTAGTTTTTCCAACGATCAGAAGGTGGAGATTGACGGGTTTTATGATGCAAAAGTTTAAGATTGATGGACCAGATGGTTGATATCAACTTTCTTGTTAGTATTTTGGTCATATAAACAATCTACGTCATCAAAAAATTAACTGTGTTAACTCTCAATTCGTAAGAGACGATTAAAAGAAAATAAAATTAAAGTTAAAAGTTGTCACACCCTCAATTTCCACAAACGGGGTATTACCGTTAGGCGTGTGACTTCCAGGATCTCAGCCA
>BJCN01257976.1:0-10096 GCA_018326445.1 Flaveria brownii
TTAAAATTAACGACTACTAGTGGACCTGTGGGTAGGAAGAGTAAAAGAAGACCCAATGCGTGACCCCATGCGTGAGGTGTAGATAATCGACATTTGCCATTTATAGGTGAAATACGCTGCTTATATGATATATGCACTATTTTCAGGTGTTACGCTTATGGATATGCTTATACTTATGTGATGTACTTTATGCTTATGAATGTAGTTAAGAATATGCATATGCTTGTAATAAACCTTTATGTGATATATACCTATGTGTTGCATGATATATAATCTGCTTGATATCGCTCTCGTTCTCAAGTCGGGAGTATCTTTGGAAGCGGTTTCTCTATCTCTCTAGATAGAGGAAAGACTCGCCACCACCTACCCTTCTCAGACCCTGTTTTTTAGTGGAATATACCGGGTATGTTTGTTTGTTTGTTTGTTATTTTAAAAGAACCCGTGTAAAATACGAGTTCATAAACTAGTAGTAAATAACTATGAAAACAAAAATATCAAACAACCACCAACTGATGATCGTACATGTCACTTTAAAACTTATACTTGCATTGCATTGAGAAGTTGTGCACCATGTTAAAAGACTTGTACATATAACTTAAAATATGTAATTAGTTAAATGGTATTAAAAGTCAAAATAGAGGCACCATAACTGCTATCAGATTAACCATATGCACAATTGATATTAAGAACCATAACGTTAATCTACCTCGAGCTCCTGTCTTGCTCTTCGCTATCTGTAACAGGTTATATCCTCTCTCCTTCTGTTAATCTACCTACTAATTATGAGTTAATAGCATTTAATTATATATCTTTTTCTATTGTTATGCGTTCGAATTGCTTGTCATCTCTGCATCTGCTCTTAATTCACATGCTTACTAGATCGTTTATTCAAATTCAACAAGTTTCAAGTATTAATTAATTCTTCTGGAATTTGGCCATTAAAACCCTATATCGATTGGCTGACCTAAACCACTTGAACGTTTTCATGTTTGTTGAATTAGCGTATTTAGGTCATTTATTGTTACTTTTGAGCATTTTGAGTAGGATTTGCTTTGTTTTTGATTCAGTTGTTGAGGATCCTTTTTTGGAACACGGAGAATTTTGATCTTTTAAAGCATCATGGCTGGCCTGGAGATGAACGACTGGAAAAGTAAGTGCACCACCGCTGAATCGCTGATATCGTCTTTTCTTCGGTTAACGATCTTCTAATGTTGTGATGCATTCATTTTGTTGTTTGATGCGTGTGAATTATGTTGAAGTTTGGTTTGGCATTCATTTTTGTTGGAGTTTGATTTGACATTTTTGGGAACAGAACATAATTGCACGTGATTTGGTAACAGTTGACGGAATTGAATAGAACGAAAGTTTATACATTATGGGACCTTGATATTTAATTGTAATGGATGGTGAATCTCTAATTATGTAGTTATGTGTAATTGTTGTGAAGTAGTGACTAGTATTGGCTCCTTGATATTGGGTACTGGAGATGCACAACGCTATTGCTTGGCCTGAGATATGGTGTAGTCCTCTGATGAGCTATCTAAACCCAGAGGCTGTATTTCTCTTTATGACTATTGTGTACGAGGATCAACAATTTTATTGTCTAGCCTGCGACATAGATAACATTGAATTTTCTCTTTTCTATCAATATATCTGCTGCCAGGTGCCAGGCAGCTGATTACCAACTTTTCTTTGGTTATGATGAAACTTACTGTTTTTGACTCAATGCACCCTTTATGGAGACTAAGAGAAGGTATTTTAAGAATATGGTATTTAAATGTATTTCAGGGTTTTGGTTTCTTGAAAGCAATTGGAAGAAGACATGACTATTACATTTTAACCTAATCCAATAAGTAGTTTATTCATGATTACAGATGTTAGGAGTCTACCTTTTGTGATATTTCTTGCAGAAAGTTGTAGGTATTTGGAAGAGTTACTTTCCGGCATTAAGTTGCATTGAAATTCTGTGTTGATGCCTTTAGAAAATTCCATCCATAACTCTTTAGAACGATACCATCTAAAGATAAAAGATACTACTTCTCTTGTTTTTGTTAGATTTCACATTAGCACTTTTGTTTTGCATTTCTTTTATATTAAACTTCCATGGCTTTGGTAAATTTCAAAGCCATATGTATTGTTTGATCAAATGTGTGTAATATTTTTGGATTTTGAGGTATTGCATTTATCCTGAACTTTTAGAGAAACATGATTTTGACATTTGCATCTTTGAGTGTTCTCAAGTGTACTGAATAATTTGGTTTTCAATGCAATAGAGGTTGGACTGGGATTAACTGGTTTTGGCGTCTTTTTCTCATTTCTGGGGATCGTTTTCTTCTTTGACAAGGGACTACTTGCTATTGGAAATGTAAGTGATTTTCACTTGTATTCAGAATTTCTTGTATCTCTTTGCTCTCTCGTTCTCTCTACATGTTTTTGCTTCCTGATGAGGTTGAGTTGACAACTTCTAACACAAGTCATTTGTGGGGTACTGAACCAGATACTATTCATCTCAGGGGTCATAATTACCATTGGAATCAAGTCCTCTTTGCAATTCTTCATGAAACGTAACAACTTAAAGGTTTTCAGTGCTTTCTTACTCTCTCTACCTTCCCTCTTATTTATTTATTTATTTTTGTATGTATACGTTCTCATTTATTTTTCCATTTTTAGTTCTCATAGATTTTTTTATTTATATATGCTCAGGGCACAATTTCTTTTGGTGTTGGCTTCTTCTTTGTCATCATTGGTTGGCCTGTCATAGGAATGGCCTTAGAAACGTATGGTTTCATTATATTGTTCAGGTTTGCTCAATATGATGAACTTCATGAGATGGATGCTTTCTGCTGCTTATGTTATCTGCTATTTCTTACTTTTAATGTGCTTTATGCAGTGGCTTCTGGCCAACCCTAGCAGTTTTTGTGCAGAAGATACCTGTTATTGGTTGGGTGTTTCAACAGCCTTTTATTAGATCAGTATGTGTGCTCCTGCCCTTGTGATTATTGATGTTATTGCTATTTTATTGCTTCCTTAGCATCATCTCTAGTGACTCGTATATATCATTGTCTCTAACCAACGAAGAAGTTTAATCAAAGTACTATATGTTATTAATTGTGATCGTTGGATTCTACAAAGCTGGTTGAACCAGTTGACCCTCCACCTAGTAGGAAAAAGGGCCAATTACCTAAATAGCTAGGGTAAGTAGAATACTATATCTAGGAGGAGCAAGTGGACAGTATAACAAGTTTTGTTTAATTTAGAAGTAAAATCTATAGAGTTTGATTGATTATGAAAATATAATAATAATCTAAACTAACTTGAGAAAATTATAACTTTAAATTATAATAAATATTTAGGAAAGGGTATGAGGTTTAGAAAGTCATTTAAATTTGGCAAAATGTCATTTTAATATATTGATTAAATTATGTTTGTATCAGTAACCTTATAGATAAGATTCTAGTATATAATGAACTAACCAACCAACTCTAGGCATGGTTCTATGTGTCTCCACACAATCTATCTTATCACTAACTTGTTAACTAATAGGGGAGTCAACACAACTTGTTAGATGACAAATTAATCCGTCTTACAGTTGTATTGGTTTAAACGATTTCATGAAAAAAATTAGAATACAAATAATTTTTTTAATTAAAATCAATATCTTAATGCCTACCAATCTAAAGTAAAAGATAACACTTATATTAATATATTTAGTTTGTATAATATATTTTTAATTAACAATCCTTGGAAGGAATTATTTATACCACACCACCTGTCTTATCCTCAACCAAACTAACTAATGGTGAATTGGAAGGTCGTCTTACAATTGGCTAACAAAATAGTTTTAATGGAACGGATTGATAAACATAATACGCTTAAATGATCAAAAAAAGATCTAATGTTCACAAATCTGAGTTATACAAACACTATGAAACAGACAATCAAACTCGGATTGCAGTTGTGATCACGGGAAAAGAACTAGTGACCATAAAAACAGAATAAGAGAAGTTGTTGCCGATCCAGTGGCCAAGGGCGGAGGATATTGGGGGCTGGGGGTGGGGGGCGCCGCCCCCCCTCTTTTTTTCGTTGGTAGTGTTAAATTTTAGTCCGTTAGTGTGAATTTTTGGTATGGTAGTGTAAATTTCTATATAAATATCAAGTTCGCCCCCCTTAAAAAAATTAATTTCACCCCGCCCCCCCTACGGGGATGTTCAAGCTCCGCCACTGCTGCCAGTGGCTGCCTTCTTTCTCCTCTCTGCAGCTGTTGATCTTAGAATATCTATGTATATACATACATACATACTTCCACTCTTTCTTTTGAAGCTGTCCACCGCTTTCCTTGAATTCTGCATCAAAAGCAGCCTCCAATTTAAAATTCAAACCCTTCATCTCCTTTTCTGCCTTGGTTCAAGAGGCTGTCACCTCGCCTCCAACCAACCTCACCCGGACCAATGTTTACCCCTTTCTCTCCATGTGGGCTGAAACACTTGTACAGGAGGTTGAAGCCCAAAACCAATCAAATCTTATTTTGTTTCTGCTTCATTCATTAGCATCTCTTTATCTCATGTTTAACTAACAACATTAGTTTAGCCCTTTTAGGTCATAACCTACAAAATATAAAAACAAATCCAAATAGTATATTTCATAATAACACCAATGCATTTATTAATTTTTTAACATGAATTAAAATGAATGGAAAATGCACTGATCAGTTATTTTGGTCGCTTCTCCGGTTTCTAAAATATTATTGTTTCAAGTTCCATTTCAAACGCACACTACTATGCGCATCTGGCATCTCATTTACCTTTAATTTCTTCAATCAAATTGTCAATGTCTTATAGAGACCTAACAAGGTTCCTTAAATGGGTGTTAGTGTTTTGATTAACAACACCATAGGACCTAGGCCTTGAACAAATAGTATTTGACATTTTGACCTCGAGATGAATTTTACCAGTGTCAGCTTGTCAGCGCTCCTAGAGCATCTTAGGTCGATATGGTATTGATTTCTATATTTCTCGAGTTAAAGTGCCTACATGTGGTCAGGTTTTTGGGCTATTGATTGAAAATTGTGATGTGACCACATGCTGCTTTTTTTTCAGTTCAAGCAGTAAAAGCCCCCACACACATGAACCATTTGAAACATTATTTATTTGTCTCAACATTTTGTTGTTCTATAATTGCACATGTTTTCTTTTATAAATTAACCTGCAATATCTAAATATATCTACTCTTGAAATACCTATTCTTTGGACAGTTCTTTGACCGCTACCGTGGCAAAAGGGTACCTGTGTAATTCTATAAGTTGAACCAACAGTTGCCAGGCCAATGACATTGCGAAGAACGATCATGCTTATAATCACGTGACAGACAAAGAAAGTGTTCCCACTTCAGATAGACATTTCTAGGGTAATGTTACCTTTACTCTAGGTTAACAGGAAATAGAAAATCATGTTGCTGGTTTCATGGAAATATTGTTCCCACTTTGGCTGTATACATCTGACCCGGTTTCCAGACTTGGTATGGTTCATTGCTAGATTGTTTTAGCTATTTTCGATCAATTTTGTTTTAGCTTTAAATATTGATTGCAAAGGTTCACAGTGGGTGGGCTCATGTTCGGTTTAAGGTTACCTGAATTTGTCATTGGAATGGTCGTAGAGGTTACACAGCTTGGCATACAACATGTTTCGGGACTTGTCCCACTAAGTTTATAAATTTTAGGGGTGTGTTTGGTAAAAATAGCTGGAGCTGGTGGTTTGAATATAGAATGGTTGTGTAAAGTTAGTTGTAGATGTATTTGAAAAGGGTTCAAGTATACATATTGTTTTATCAATTACTTGATTACTGTAAATGGGTATTTGAGTAATCTTACTATTAAAAGCTGTCGTTAACTTCTAAATATTAGTTAAAAATAAAGCAAATTGGATTTTTTAGTCTAAACTGTGACCTATTAGTTGATAATCTATATTAACATTTTGATCAAAGCAGGCTAAAAGTAAATGGCATATCGATGCAGGTGTTTAAATTGATACCTGAGATAAGAAATTGAATGAATGGTTGTCCCAGCTAGGCGAGTTAACAGACTTTGAAGTGTTTTTGCAAGTAAGAAGCAAATATGTTTGATAATTAAGCTAATTACCTTAGATTCTACTAAATAACTTACAGGCGTAAATGACATTCACATAAATAGAGACTTCTTTTGGTGATCTAATATAGAGAACTCTTTGCAGTTTGTTCATTTCATAGAAACAAGAAATTATGGTTCCCTTGTTTGGTTAGCAAACAACTACCCCATATCCTATTCCATGGTCAGCACAAATATGTCGTGTCTTCTATTTCATAGAACATTAAACACATAAAAGACCTGGTGTTATTCTCGAGTGAGTTAGAAGATTAAACATAGAAAAGACATGGTGTTGTTCTCGAGTGAGTTCCCTTGGCAATACAGCCACTACTCAAACTACAACACTTCGCGAGGCAGACATGAATATTTGTGGAATATGTTTTAAAGGAGGCATGTTTATTCTTAACTAAATCTTATAATACATTATGGTTTGATCTCAATTTTTCTGTTGTATGTATTTTTACTTATTGTAATTTATTTAATACAAACACTTAATAATGTTCTTGTAATTGAGATTTTCCAAATTACAAAAGTGAATCCATGGAGGTAGACATGTCCATCAGCTTGTTCTTATTAGAACCATCAAAGACACACATAGCATCACATGGCACGCCATCCACGAGGTACTCATGGAACGCACTCTCTGGATGGAAGTAGCATCTGTTGCTCGTGTGCAAGAAGATCAGTCATGCAGTTGGACAACCTTTCAAAAGTAGCATGCTCGTTCATGTGATCTGTAGATCATCTTCCTAGACATATTATGCAGACTCTACGCTCTAACCACATGCTTCTTGCCAAATCTTGGACCTTACGCTATGCTTGGAGGGAGAGGTTAAGTAGAGACAATGTAACGTCTTCTCGAGGAGGGGGATGCCGTCCTCAATCTCCCATGACGGAGTGTAGACCAAACTACAAACAATGATTTTAGAAAAAAACAAAACAAACCAACCGGTTTGGTTAGGTGGCTGGACCTGCTAAATCACCTCAAACAATCCGGTTCTGGTGGTTTGAAGCATTTCAATACCATTAGTTTCTACTAATTTTTTTTGAAAATGATAAATATGGTGTGTGAATATTATATGATATAATATTACAAAAAAGGCAAGATAATAGAGGGGAAAACTAGTGCTAAATTCTAAATCATGAATCAAACCGTTAAGTATATTTTTTCTTAAATCATATTCACAGCAGTATAAACCTCAAACTGACTCTATTTACGTGGTTATATCAACTTAGTTTTAGTTGTCTAAGAGATAACAAATTAACAATATATGTTGCAAACTTATATAATACATAATCTTTCATTAAATTTAAAAAAAATGCCACATTAAGTTAACCCATTTTGACGCTATTGACGATCTGTCGGTTCTAGCTTAATACTAATTCAAGTTTCTCTATTTAGAAAACTTTTGATATATTTTGTAACTTTATAAAAGACTCTCAACCTACTAAAAAAATGTGCTTCGTACGTACTGCAATAAAAAGACCCATTATCAATTGCATTAATACTATAGTATAAAAATGACAGCGTGATGTGACGGGAAACATAATACACACACTTGTAAAATGTTTGAACAATTAATAGGTAAATTATTATATAGATCTGAAAGTTTAATAAACGTGTATAAAATGTTCAAACATAGACCAGGTAAATGTTTATATAGATTTGGTGATGCATTATTATATAGACTGCGTCTATATAATACACTTATTATATAGATTGCGCCTATATAATACACTTATTATATAGACTGTGTGATACGACGGATAACACAATACACTAAACAATTAATAGGTAAATTATTATATAGATCTGAAAGTTTAATAATAGTGTATAAAATATAGTAAATATGAGTCATATCAAATAAAAACGACTTTGAAAATTTTGTTAAACTGTAAATTCAAGTTGTAGTTTTTATCTAAGCTAGTTTTAACCGCTGCGCGTTGCCGCGGAATCGTACACGGCGTGATAAAAATTGACCCGACAGATAACTTACATTAGAAATTGCGTTGCCACGGAATCGTATAAGGCGTGATAAAAATTGACCAGACAGATAACTTATGTTAAAAATTAAATGTATAACAATTTAAAACGTACATAAACAAACATGGTAACCTTTTTATATCCAAGACACTTTTATAACCTCAATAAAGTCTTAAGAAATCATTTTTCGTGCGTTTCAGTAAAATAATAGTATGAGGAAACTTATTGCTGAAAAAAGATAACCAGGGTGATTGTTGAAACTTGAAAGTGAGAAAGACTTAACCGCTGCGACAATAACAACTTTTTGGTGTAGTTTATATATTTGGTTATTCGTGCTCGTAGTTGATGAGTCATTTGGATTGGCGGAGTGGAGCAATAGAATTCCAACGGATAATTTCGATTCAGTCTTAAACAAAATGCAATAAAAAGTAATAAAAGTGTAAAAAAACAAAAAAGAAAAATATAGCAAAAAGAAAATAAAACCGGTTGGAGGGGGATTGCAAAATTATAACCCACGCCTGCCATGTCTCATGCTACACGCACTTGTCATTTTCTGTGTGATTTTTGCAATAAATTATGCTCAACATAAAATTAAGAGTAAAATGTTATTTTCGTCCCTGGCGTTTTATTTAATTTGACATTTCAATTTAAAAACTTTTTTTTGTCATTTCAGTCACTGTAGTTTATCAAATATTACCATTTTAATCCACTCCACTAACTCCGTTAAGATTTCCGTTAAATATGAGGGTATTTTAGTATTTTTAAAACTTTAGTTATCAAACTAAAATAAATTAATCAATTAATATTCAATTAAAATTAAAAAAACATATGAAAAGACTAGTGAGACGGCGATTCGATTTAAAATATTCGATTAACTCTAACTCTGTTGTTCGATTGGGGTATATTTTTTAAATTCAGTTAATCTTCATATTTTGTTCTAACATGTACATTTATTCGATTGAGATCTATTGTGGGATTGAGGTCTGTTGTTCTCACGCTTTGTTTGATTGAGATGTGATATTGTCATGTTATGCGATAACAATAGACTTCAATCAAACAAAATGTGACAACAAAGGATATCAATCCAACAACGGTGCACTTTTAAACAAAACATTAAATATCAATTGAAATGTCACAACAGACCTCATTTGAACAATATAATTTAGAGTTAATCGAAACTTTTAAATCGAAACGTCTGGTCTCACTAGTCGTTTCATATGTTTTTCTATTTTAATAAAATATTAATTAATTATTTTATTAAAATTGGATAATTACGGCGTTGAAAAAGACTAAATAACCATCATATTTAACTGAGAACTTAACGGAGTTAGTTGAGTGAATGCAAATATCAACATTTGGTAAATTATAGTAACTGAAATGACAAAAAAAAGTTTTTGGATTGAAATGACAAATTTAAAAAAACATCAGGGACGAAAATGACATTTTACTCTAAAATTTATTTATTATAAAATAATATTTTAAGATAAAATATGATTTAAATTACATATGATTAAATACTATAATTAATAAAATAATTATATCAACTTTTTAAACTTTTTTTCTTATTTTTTTAAAAATTAAATATTTGTTTCAAAGCAGACTATTTTTTAAAAAAATGTCATTTTTAAGAGTTTTCTTATTATAACTCCCAATTTTAATTATTTTTTATTTAAAAATTTAACTTTTTAAAAACATCAATTTTAAAATTTTTATATTTTTAAAAAAGTTTGATGTTTTAGAAAATTTCTATTTTTATAAAGCTTTGTTTCTTTAGGAATAACGTTAATAATCTATTTCTTAATTTATTGAAAGAAACCTAATCCAAAAAAAATTAAATGTTTATAATTAGTCTAATTATTTAATAAGAGAGAGAATCGGATAAATTTTTAAATTTTGATTAGAAAAAATATAATGTTATTATATGTCCCCCTTAGAAGATCAGAGACAAAACAAACAAGCGATATTCCCGAGTTTACTTAACGAAAGAAAAAAAA
>BJCN01258331.1:0-11247 GCA_018326445.1 Flaveria brownii
TGTCCGCTTCGCCCACGAGGAGCTCACGGATTTGCTTTTGGTTGCCCGGGTGAAAACTTCCCAGGGAGGTCACCCATCCCTGGATTGCTCCCACCTGAGCACGCTTAACTGTGGAGTTCTCCTCTCATCAACAGCCAATACGCCCAAAACGCGTTGTTGATATTAGAGGCCAGACATTCCTTATGAACCAGGAATCTCTCCTGTCCACGGCCGATGTGGGATATGTGTAGGGTGTCACACTTCGTTTGTTGATCATCATCGAGTCGATTATTGATTGTTGTGAATAATCCTGGTTTTTATATGTTTTACCTGAGGGGCACACATATTCTCTTAAATGACAATAGTCAACAACTTTATTTGCTTATTGTTGCAATCGAGGGCTGAAGATTCACAATGTTGAAGACTCAAATCAAGGATATTACAAGAAGGCTTTAGTAAGCTCGAATCAAGTTTGTTATAGAAAATGTATTTTGTATTTAATTTTTTGTTTGACGTTGTAAATGAAATTGTACTATAGTTTTTCCTAGGAATAATGAGAGTATTGTTATTATTATTATTTTATTAATTATTTTAATAAAATTGACACTTTTTCCTACTATAGACATACGATTACTGCTTGTACATTGTCCCTGCTTATTGACACAAAGTTTTTGTAGTTTTGCGAAAAAAGTCATTTCACACACTACAAATATTGTTTTCTACATTCTTTTTACATTGCGGAAAAGTACAACTCATACAAAATGCACATACTCTTGTGTGTTTTCAAGACAAGTAACAAGCCTAGCTAGGTTCGACCATAATACCCTGAAACATCAATTTAATTCAACACACATTTCAGTTTATTTTCTTTAATTACCGCTTTCAAATATTTGTTTCTCGAACAAATTCTATGAGGCATTATGTGTAAGTCCGTACTTATATTTTTCTCTATAATAGAAAATGTTTTTGTAGCCATATATTGTTTAATATTTTATTACTCAAAAGAATACATCTTGCTTTAAATATAGAATCCATGTCAACGTGACCACCAATTATATATGCATAAGGTAGTAAATCTAGGATGACCGTGACTGTGTGTCCCTTCAAAAGCCAGTATAAAAGCCTACAGTCAAAAGGGCCCATTCAAAAGGTGTTAACACTTGTAAAGCAGCAAACATATTATACTTCCCAAAATAGAATAAACTATACGGTCCTTCTCATATACGAATCATTATTTGAGTTAAATATCATATAACAAATTTACATTTAAAAAAATATATTGTGGTCATCAAAATCTATTTGATCTCCATATTAAATTTTATCATCATCATAATAGTGATTCTGTATGACTAGAACTAAATATTTTAATCATTAAAATGTTATTTCCCTACGAACATATAATCTGTAAAATACGGTCACCAACTTATATTATTAGTTCATATGTGTTGTGCATTAACTACTTTGATGGATATGAACGTCTTTATAACGGCATCTAATGCTTTTGCAATTTTGTTAAGGACATCATACTCATGAATGTGAGCATTCGTGGTTAGATGCTAGGAGAAGTTAACACTAGTTTTTCAGTTTATAAGTTAGTGTGTATAACCGTTTTCAATCTCTGTGCATTTAAGCTTCATAATTGCTGTTAGAGGCCAACGAATATGAATCGGAGTTTGGAGTAATATCATTGTGTTATATTTTCTTTGATTATTGACTGAACTTGAGCTTAGTGTGTTTGATTTACTTTGTGTTGAATAACTCTTAATTAATCAATCAACTAAATATCTTGTGCTAGTTAAACCATTAGATTGATCCTAACATTACGCCTCATAGAACACGTATACTTATTCTTCAACATTGCTCATCAACTTTCATAGCACTTTAATTAGAATTTGAATCTGTATCCTTCCATTCACTTTTCTACGTCCCCTAGAGTTGATTGGTACCTATATGCATTGGTCCATGGGACACTATTGTTGATTTAGTAGTAGATTTAGGGTGTACGTTAGTTCGTGGCTTAAAAAAGACAATCTGATTACTAGAATTAAACAAGAGAAGATTAATTCGTAATAAAATCTTTTATTTAATTATTTAAATAGAAAAAATACGAGATATGGTAATATTTATATACATTCTACTTTGTATCTATGCTAAATCGTTAATCATGAATTATTTTTTGTTTTCTCTCTTTCCAATATAAGTGCAAAATAAATTATCCATTTGTCAGTTTCAATCATTTGGGTGTGGTGATTGTATGCAGTTTTCTTTATTCACAAGTATACTATTTGAAAGATCATCAAGTACTTGAGAAATATTACAAAATAATAAAGAACAATGTATTAATGATTAAAATGACTATAAAATCTATACTCATTTCATCAAATGATTATACATATATTAAAATATTATACTTTTCGATACATACAATAAATGAAATATGCGACTATAACTTTAGAAACTATGGTATATTTATTTGTAAACTGTGTTCACATGCAAGTACAAGTAACACAAGTGCATATATACTACCTTCATATTAAATTAATTATACTTTTTATAAATATATACGCAAAACAAAAATACTTGTGATCCGATAGTCATATATGATATGATTAACTTGCAGAAACCAAAGCACATATAATTTTTTTCGATTAACTACTTGCAAAAAACCTAAGCAGTCTTTCAAGATACATACTATATAATTAAAAAAAATTATAAGTTCTAGTCTTGCATGACTGCAAAAATGTAATGATTTTATCCTATAAAATTATAGGTATTTTAAAAAGGATTAAATATACTAAAATATGATTGAAAAAAATTCTAATAGAAAATATAATAAAAAAGAGATTAGTGGGGATAAGAAATCTAATTAATTAGAAGTTCCAACATGACACTTTCAAGAGCCTTTACCACTTTTTGATTGCACTTCACATGCCAAAATGGCCTTGGGAATAACATACTCTACTAATTACATTCAAATGGGTCAACTGCTTTTCCTTGATTTTAGTATTCCAAAATTCCATAATGCTTGCCACTCCCCTATCATGCTCTAAATTCAACCTCAATTAATCAAAATTTATAATATTTTTTTGGTAAATTAGAACATTTTTTATTGATATTACTTATAAAGTATTATTGCTGTTTGCAACAATATTTAGCAGCAACGCTAGGGTTGATCAAGAATCTACGATCTTCATTTACAGAACGTAAAATAACACAATTAGTCTACCTATGAAGTGGAGATATACTGGAGTAGAGAATATGGTTAGCTATTGAGTGAAAAATTACGATTAAGTGAAAACATATATAACCCCGCGCGCGAGATCAGATCGACTACTCTACTATTGAGGAAGGGTGTTTATAAGCAAGAATAGTGTCATTAATTAATTTTATTGTAGGCGTCTCACTTCACTAAGGTCAGATTAGTTGTTTTGGAAGAAAAACTATAGCGCTTTCGACTTTCGAGGGTATGGTGCATAACCTACGCCTTGTACACATGGGTGTTGATTAACATGACACGCCGCGCTTATGATTGATCTTTCTTTACTATCTGGGCTTTGTTGTTGTCCGGTAGCTCAGAGTCAGGGTCATAGAGATTCGAATGTTGCAGGTATGTGCTATGATGCAAGTTCATATAGTTAAAGATGTTCAATGTTTTTTATTGTTATATAGTACGGGTATTAGTGTTCCTCCTCTGATGTAGTAAATATGCAGGGTAATGATAATAGCTAGCATTGAATTTCAGTCGTACGGTATATTTGGAACCTAATAACGTAATCATTTTATTATGTTAAGATTGGTTATATAACTAAAGTTGAGGATATTAATATGTATGTAATTTTTGTTTCTTCTTTTAATATATTAATATCAATGTCACTTCAAGATTTTAGAAAGTAAATTAATGTGAGATATATTTTATAAGACGAGTATTTGAAGGAAAAGGGATGATTGCAAGGATATCTTTTCAAATGAGATTAGACTTCATGTAATCATGTTCATAACCCTTGACTCATCCTTTGAAAATAATGATTATGATCAAAATCAGTTGACCATTACTCATTTAAATAATCACCTAGAATTGAAAGAACCATGATTAATACCAATATACTAATCTGTATGTATGTAAAAGATTCTATAATAATTTAGTTGTCATTCTCATCTAATAGTATGTGAGTGATGGCTTGGATTTGAGATCTTTATGTACTTAAGTACAAATCTAATTCAAAAGGATTTTCCCACTGTGAGTCGGTGAGTTAGGATTGTAGCGTGAAAATCAGTATAAAGGAAAGAAAGTGAAGAACGAGCAAACATGTTCCTATAAAACGAAAGAGCCACCTCATGTTCCTTTTTTCTTGCGGTTGAAGTTTTTTAATGAAGGCTAGAGAGAGAGTTATGGTTCTAGAGGAAAAAAAGTAAAGAACGAGCAAACAATATGGGTTTCTTCTTACCATTCGATAGATCTAAGCTAGATCTATATTATTAATAAAGTATGATTAATGTTCACGATAAAGTTTGTATTTTATGTGGGTTTTTACGTATACACGTGCATATGTTATGTTTATATGTGTAACCATAAAAATGTGCTTAGATATTAAGATATGGATAAGGCAAAACGAGTATATGGTTTATATGCTTAAAGTGAAGGTTTATCCCATGCGTAGATAGACAGTTCTTACACACAGATGACTTTGGTCATGCGCATATGACAAAGTCGTCTACAAATAAGGCTTATGCGTATATGTTTCATACACTTAGAAGATAGAGTGACCATGTGTAGACGAAAGTTCCTACGTAGGTGATCTGGTTGTAGAGACTCAATCAAAAACAAGTTTTTATATCGGTCCTAGCTACCTTTATTCTGTAAGGGTAAGTAAGATCGTCTCCACAAGGAATATGTAGAAAGTGTTTAGCAATATGACTCGATTAACCTAAAGACACAAACTTTATAATTAAACAACGAAACTTTAAATGAATTGAATAACACAAGTGCAAAAAGCAATAAACTTTGGAATGAATTTAATAAATAATGAGAAAACAATCACTTTCAGGTTTCCAATTCTGCAAGATCAATAATTGATGTGTTTAACCTAGAGTTTGTAAGAAACAATACTTTAAGATCTTAGATTTTGATTAAAATGATAAGAAAAGAACAAGTTTTTAAGATTCGTTTGTTCATAATGTTACCAATTAACTTATACATGTTATCTATTTTTTTTAATGAGCTCACGATGCAAGGATACCAAAAACTGATAATCAAGCAAACAACTTTATATATAAGTAAATATTTTAAATCAACCAAAACATAATGATCCATTTAATAGATCATTGTTCATTACAAAAACCTAATCAAACATACCAATTGTCTCACTTGATAAGAATCGTACTCTCGAAAGTAATCACGAAAACATACCCACGCATCATCTTCACTAAATCTTCAATATTTATTCCAATGATGATCAATGATGATATGGAGGATGTTAGGAAGCTTGAAAGCACCTAAAATCTCCTTAAAATTATCTATTTTTGGCTGGGAAAAGTTGTCCTTTATATTGGGGTTGGATATGTTTAAATAAACTTGAAGATCCACGAAATCTGACATGTTGTTGGTGACCGGCATATGATACGTGGACCCTGGGCGTATCATACGCCCCTATCAGCTTTCCTACGCCCAACATTCTATTATTTTTTCTAAATCCGCCCACTCATACGCTCGTCATACGCCGCCCAACATGTTATACGCCCATAACTAGCATATCATACGCAAATATGTTTCTAATTGTGCCTTTTCTTGTAACTTTTGATATTTACATTTGTAGTCCTTGTATTTCCATGTTTTGCTTCTTTCCTATAAATAAACCTCCTTTTGCTCCAAACACCTATAATTCAAAACACAAACAACTTGAACTTGTTCCACCATAATCATGATGTAAAAGCAAGCATTTAGATCAATTAAACACCAAAATATTGACACGTGATCACATCCCCACACTTAACCTTTTGCTTGTCCTTAAGAAAGCTTTTAAATCACTTTTATCATCAAATACATTCTCTATTCCCTTACTCATTTTCAGTTTCGATTCAAAGTCATACCCAAATTCAAATACTTTTTCTTTTAAGCATATTTGTCAATTATGTTCTTTAAAAAAATCATGTCACTTTAAATATAGATTCACCTAACCAATCCTAATAGGTCGTCATGTTTTACCAATGCATATAATCACATTTTCTAACAATATACCTAAAGTATACATAAATTAAAAGGAATTTTATAGGTTTCATTAGGCTTAGGTTAAGGGTAAGAAATTAAGGATAAAAATTACTAAAAAGTGATGAAATCTAAAAATTAGGTAAGGTTGCCTTCTTTGAAGATCTATTATTGATATCAATGTGTTTTGCATTATGAGGCAAACATTAACCCATCTTTTACAATTTTGTTTTACATTTGTGGGGCAAATTAACATTGGCTCTCTTTTAACTTCTCGTTTTATGGACCATATGACATTTTTCAGCCTATATTTTCATATAATTTGAAAACGTCGTTATCAGCTTACCTAAGTATGAGGCTTGGCACTTTGGCGATGTTTTAACACATAATCACCTATCCAATTCGGATTTAATCAAAAATAAAACTAGAATGATATAAGGCTTCATATTTTTCATCTTTTCATCATATATAGCATTGGGCATCACATTGGTTTCTTTTGGTTTCTAATGGATAATATTAGGTATGATCTAAAAAATAAAAAATAAAAAGGCTTTTCAATTCCTAGGGCTTGATCCTACTGCTTTTATCATCTTTATGCATAACTTGGTTTTTTGCTTAAAACATTCCATATGAATTATTCTTTTGACTTTAGGAATTTAATGTAAACTATGCATGAAAGATCCACCTTCTAGTTTATTACCCTCGGTTAGATAAATCTAAAGTTCTTTTCCTCTTTTGAACATTAAAACAAATCTACACATGACCAAAAATCAAAAACCAAAAACCATGCTTAAGTAGATAATTAGTTTGAAGCTTTCTTAGCACATTTTTTTCAAATTTTTTTTCCACTTTTGGCTTTTTTCCTTTGCTTCCCCCACTTACGATATATTTTCCCTAATGTATGGTTAAGATTCAACCATAAATCGAAAGGCAAACAAGATAAGGAATAAGTACATGGACCTGATCATTAGTGGGAGTCTTTAGTAAGGGACTTGCGCCTCCCCACATTTAAGTGCTTGCGTCTTGTGCATGCTTGAACAAAAAAAAAAACAAAGGACACACAAACTAATAAAAGAAGTACAACTCATTTTCGTAGGAATCACGGTTGCATTTAGCGTATGCAGCAAGCCTTTAAACACCTCGGTAGAACTGAGTGGACGAGTTGTAGTCTCGTGAGGGTTTATAGTGAACACACCCACAAAGTTCTTGGGTTGCCTTCCACAAGCGTTAAGTTTTATGTCTTCAACCAGACCTTATATGAGACCACTTATAGTGGTCGTATTGAGTGCTTTTCTCCAAATTTCTTTTTAGAGAACTGCTTCTCCTTGCTAAATAGATTTTCTTGTGTACTCCCATATTGGTCAAACATCTCTTCTTTGGCCCTTGCATTCTCCTCATCCGGTGGTTTACTCATCTTTACCTTCCGTTTCGGATTTTCCTTCTTTAATGACTCAACCTTCACACTTTCCTCCTTTTCCACATTTTTTAGCTCAAACCTATAAGGATCTAACACATTCTCCTTGGTGATGTCCTCCCATACATGTGAGATGTAAGGAGGATCATACCAGTTAGTAGCATTTATTATAGAATAATCGTAATCCACATATGTAATTGATTTTGAAAACACATTGAAGTACAACTTACGGTTTTCAAATGTCGTGTCGATTATTCCATCTCGACAATTGATTTGTGTTTTGGATTTTGATAAGAATGGTAGACCTAAAATTACCTGTGGTTGCTCATTCGTCCTTACAGATGCATAATCAAGCACCATAAAATCCACCAGGTAGTAGAACTCTCCTAGCTTGATTATCACATCCTTAACCATCCCCTGGGGTTGTTTCCATGTCAAATTAGCGAGCACCACTGTTTTTGTCATTTTATGTAGCTGACCAAAGTCATATTAATCATATAAACTTCCAGGTAGGATGCTCATACCGGCTTCATAATCCAAAATTGTCCGTTTGATTTTAAATTTCCCGACTTAAATGGGAATGATTGGTGCTTCGGGTCTTCCTTCTTCTTCATCAACTTTCTTATCGTTACCTGTAACTACTTGAGGAGGAGAAGTTAAATCATGAACAATACATTCAAATTTAGGAATAATACTAACCGAGTTTATGTGCATATTATTTGAACATGAGGGTTGATGTTGAGGGTTTTTGGTTGTGTCCCTTGGAAGCTTCCCTTGTTCCCGTCCCGACAATTGTTCATCTAATTGTCCTAGTTGCTTGGCAATGGTCTCACTGGTCTTTTCTTGCACCTCTTTGAATTGCTTAAACTCTTTCAAATCCTTTGCAAGGTCTTGAATTACCGCAAGGATGGCATTGTCATTACCTTTACTTGTAGAAGTCTCTTGTTGCAATTATTGATTCCTTTATTGGTATTGAACTCTTTGTTAGTAACTCCCTTGATTGTAATTACTCCTTTGGTAGCCGCCTTGGTTGTATATTTGTTGGAGGCCTTAATATTAGTTGCTTCCTTGATTTGGTACCTGAAAAGGAGGATTAAACTGGTTAGTAGAATTACCATATCTAATATTAGGGTGATTTCTATGTCTAGGATGATAATTGTTAGAATTCATGTCATATGACTTCCTTTATCCTGGGCATTGTAATTAATGCACTTCTTCACTCTTCTTTAAATTCAAGTAACATGTACCCGAGGTGTGACCTATGTCATTACACGTGTCATATACTTCGCTATCACTAGATATGTGTGCCACACCACTCTTTCCAACCTTGAGGCTTGTGATTTCTCATTCTAAAGCCATGATTCTATCTATGACCACCTGATCATTCCCCATCTTCACACTTGACCCCCTTTACCTTCGCTCAATTGTGCACGCTTCATGGAGATTACACTCATCTTTTCAAGAATATCCCAATCATCATCCTCGTGGTTTAAGGTAAACGTTCCTACTCTTGTGGAATTTACATCTCTTGCATTCTCTGGTGATAATCCATCATAGAAAGCTGAAATCAAATCCCACTTAGCTATGCCATGATGTGGGCAAGTTCTTAGCATTTTCTTAAACTGGTGAAAAGCTTCATGGAAATTTTCACCTGATTATTGTGTAAATCCTTGAATGGCTCGCCTTGCATCACTTGTCCTTTGAAGGTATAGTATTTATCCAAGAATTGTTGTTGCATTTGTACCCATGTATAAATACTTTCCGATGGTAGAGATAGGAACCATTATTTGGCCTTGTCTTTAAAAATGAATTGGAATAGGACCAATTTAACTTCATCCGATGAGAAGCCTTGGCCACCAATGGTGTTACATGGTATTTCAAATTCGGATATGTGTAAGTAGGGTTCTTCAGTTTCCATACCATGGAAGTGAGGGATAATTCCCAAACATTATGGCCAGACTTCAAAAGCTCACCCCCTTTATGTTGGTAAAACTATAGGAGATGAATTGATAGCAATGGCGGGATGAAAGTGACTATCCATACCATGTGCTGGTACATAATGTTGTGCTCTCAAATTTCTAGGTATGTCATTAAATGGTTGACATCCAATGTTATTACGAATGGGTTGTTGAGCATAACCACCCTGACCCGGTTTGGTTGACGGTTTTGATGGCCCGGTTGGTCTCCATAATCCTCAAAGTCATGTTGGTGTGGTCTGTCCATTTCGACTTGACCTTCAATCCATTCTTCCACATAATTAGTATGATGACTTCCTTTAACTAAAAATTGGTCCTCATTGTTATAATGACTCCCTTCCACATCATGCTGAAAACTTGGATTACGAACCCAAAAATCTAGCATCGGTTGGAAGTCCATAGGAGGAGGTTGGTTTTTTACACCTTGATTTACAGGGATCAAGGCCTGAGGTTGAGGTTGCACTAGTTGTGGTTGATTTTGAGGATCATCAGGTGGAGGAAAAATAGGTAATGGGATATTTTCCATGGGTTGGTTGGGTTATGGCCCTCGCTTGTTTTTCTGGATTATTCATCCCTCATGATTGATTACTTTCTAGTGTCATTGAAAGTCGACTTAAAATCCGATGAACTGTTGCTGATGATGTACCTTCTTTCGATCTTGTTTGGCCACGAATTTGAGAAATTCTTGAAGTGGATATTTTTTGAAACACATGATTCTCACTTGCAGTCTTCTCGATTTTTGGATCAAAGGATAATGGTGAGGTCCTTCCTGAAAATCTTGTATGCATTAACGTAATGGTTACTTGCGCACAAGAAAACACAAAATACCCTGCATAATACTGATTAAGAAAACGATTTAAAGGAAAAACAGAAAAATAAAGTCTTTTTGAGTTTTTTATAAATTTTTACGAGAAGCAAGTAAAAACAATTAAAAACTAAGCGCACTAATTCCCCGGCAACAACGTCATTTTGATCTGGTTGTCGAGACTCGATCAAAAACAATTTATTATATCGGTCTTATCTACCTTCACTGTGTAAGGGTAAGTAATGTCGTCTCCACAGGGAATATGTGAAAAGTGTTTAAAAGTATGACTCGATTAACCTAAAGACACAAACTTTATAAATAAACATCAAAACTTTAAATGAATTGAATAACACAAGTGCAAAAGCAATAAACTTTGGAATGAATTTAATAAATAATGAGAAAACAATCACTTTCAGGTTTCCGATTCTGCAAGATCAATAATTGGTGTGTTTAACTTAGAGTTTGTAAGAAACAATACTTTAAGATCTTAGCTTTTAATTAAAGTGATAACAAAGGAACAAACTTTTAAGATTCATTCATTCATAATGTTATCAATTTACCTATACATGTTATCTACTTTTGTTAATGAACTCACGATACAAGGAAACTGAATTCTGATAATTAAGCAAACAAATTTATATATAAGCAAACATTTTAAATCAACCAAAACATAATGATCCATTTAATAGATCATTGTTCATTACAAAAACCTAATCAAACATACCAATTGTCTCACTTGATAAGAATCGTACTCCCGAAAGCAATCACGAAAACATACCCACACATCATCTTCATTAAATATTCAATATTTATTCCAATGATGATCAATGATGATATGGAGGATGTTAGGAAGCTTGAAAGCACCTAAAAT
>BJCN01258451.1:0-15080 GCA_018326445.1 Flaveria brownii
GTGAGTTGATGTAGTTGTGAAAATTAATTTTCGAAAGCCTTACAGCCCGTGAGCCCTTTCACGGGCCGTGAAAAAAGTCAAAGGGCGTCCGGGTATCACCTGACAGGGCGTTGAATTAGTTGAGCCGTAAAAGTAATTTAAGATATTTACTCATAGAAAATGTCCAATCAACATTTATGGTTTTGATTTCCATAAACGATAAGTTAAAAGTATTTTATTTTTTTCTCTTTGAATACAGAGTAAATGAAAAAAATGATTTTAGATATTGTGTCTTTTTTGTTATAAATTATTTGATGTTAATTTATGAAAAAGTAAACAATAAAGTAATAACTAGAGAAATAGTAGGGACTGTTTGACAATTTCTGAATGATTAAGTGTTGAATCAATAAGAAACCTAAACCATTAAAAGTTATTATATCGTTTAACTATTCAAAAGTAAATGTCTAACCAATTCAGATTAGAGGTTTTAACCATTTAACATTATTATAATGCCTAACCATTTGAAGGTAAATGTTTGAATTATTCAGACATTTGCTCATAAAACAAACAGTTTGAACTATTAATTGTTGAACCATTAAATGTTGAATCATTCATACATCTGAATTATTAAGAACCTGAAATAAACAACCCCTTAGTGTTAAACCAATGAAACATCAAACAACTAGTAAATGGGTACATTTTCAGTATGAGATAACGTTTAAAATCATAATATTGTAAACCAATTAACAAACTGCAAACATACTTATATATCAAATAAACAAAGATATAGAAAATTAGGAAAATATGTTAATAAGAATTATCGTGAAAATTCTTGGCAAGAAATATCTACTATTTTGTGGAAAATAATGAAATTCTTTGGGGTCACAGTATGAATATAAAATCTGACCCAATAATATAAAATGTATTTGATGAAAAAGAAAATACAAAATCATAATTATTATATTGGATACAAAGTACAAAATGAGATAATTGACGTTTTTAGCATAATAATTAAAAATGTTATTAAAGTTGAGGAAGCTATATATCTTTAAGTTATACTTGATGGCACTCTTAATACAATTAAAGTATCAACAAAGAAAAATTGTAAAGCCTATGTAACTTTTTTGAGAAAAGCGTAAAAATAAAGGTTTTGATGACAATATTAAGAGAATATTACAAAACTCTATGTTGATATTTACAACTTTAATAAATTGATCAAGATAAATTTCACTCAAATAGAGTTAGATTAATGCTACAAACATTTTTAGTTTCCTATTAGTATGGTAACTTATATATTATTATATTATGAAAAGATAATGTGATGAATAGTGACAAATGTAATGAGTAGTAACTCACCCCGTTAATCAAATTTCCCGTAGAAGGAAGTTCCATTTTTATTAATATAATATATTATAACAAAATAAATTTCTAAATGCATAAATTGTTTATGTCATATTTATAAAAAAATATATAAACTAAAATTGATAAAATAAAATATACTTTGCACAATATTTAGGATTCAATCACACTTGTCTACATACACCAGATTAAATATAAATTGAGATAAAAGCTTAAAGAAACCTAACCCACTAGTAAAGATCTTATCATTGTTACCACCATTGGGGCCACAAACTAAACATAGTTATATGTCACCTATTGAGTTATACATGATCGTAATATTAGCCATGATATCTATAATATTTAATGTTATAAAATTTAAAAGATAAAGTCACTCTCAACAGTATAATATTATGATGAATGATAGGATAAAATGTTCTCAAACATAATTATTATTGGACATTCCACGATGCCTCTTCTCATACTATTAAGAGAGATATTATGAAAAATGTAATCTAATAGCGGTGTGCATAGGTTTGAGCTTAACCTCAAATAGGTACAAGTAACAATCTTACACAAAAACACCAAGGGTGCTTTCAATAGAGCATCTTGCTTTACTGTAAACATCTAGATGCAATTGTAAAGTTATCTTGATTGATCTTCAAGGTTAAGTTTGCTGAGTTATTCTAATTACTAAAGAATCATGCCATTGTACATTGGTATGGAGACCACATGAAATCATTTGCAATGCTTGTCACATGATTACACAAATAGTTTTGTTAACTGTTAAGGTAACACGATCTTTTCTACCTCAATGCCATTGATGTGTGCATGAGTATGGTTGGTTGGGATAACATTGTTGACCAAATAACCTCATTAGTAGACCCTCGTGATGTTTTGTGCATAGTTATCATCATGAAAGACTATTTCGAATCCGCTTTGTCTACAAACAAGGAAGCTGTAAGTAATGAAACTATGAATCTATTGGACAGTAGTTCACTGATCAATCACTATCTTTCAGTAAAAATGATGAGTCTTGTAAATAGAGAAGTTTACAACTTATTCTATGTCAATACCTAACTTTCGCATCCGAGTGTCATTTTGACGATTCAAGAGTTTGACGATCGCTTTAGTGAGATAAGCATCAAATCGTCTACTAATATCACGAATCTAAGTCGATGTGATTCATTCTATATGTTTGATGCATTAAAATTAATGAAGTTAAAATAAGATGTTTCCAAACCATAAGAAAGGAATTATCTTGTGTTGCAAGCATGGTGGGGATAGCAAATTGTCTACTTCAACATCAAAAGAATGTTTCTCTTTAGCAATCGATTCATTAATCTATGTTATAGATTACTTGTTTATCATATTTTATGAAAGTATAATTATTTTTCTTTTATTATTTGTTTGCAACCATAGACCAAGATCCGTCGCCAAATTACATTTGTCATCTTACTTTTAATAAATGTGACTCGTAGTTGTTATAACTTATAAGTAGCTCGCTAACAAATGAAATAGATAAAATGAAATGTTAAGCTAGAAAAGAAATCATTAGAGTGATCATATATATTCGCTTAAAATCATATTCCAAAAAACATTATTATTGATATGATGGTATAATTTTATTGATAGTAATAGCGTTACTTTGATGGCCACTACACCACTAAAAGACTATGTATGTTTATTTTTATGGCAAACTTAAAATGGAATTAACATTTTATGAAAACATATGTTCGATTAAATCCACTTTTTTGACACAATCAAAAGTTCAATCTCAAGTGAGGTTACAAAAAATAACTTTTAAATAATCTAAAGTAGCAAATTTATATAAATAGCAAGTTTCTAAAATGGGAAATTCTTTTATCTTAGAAGTCGTAGATTTTTAGAATGGAAAAAATATATGTTATTAGCTCCTCAAGTTTGTTTCTACAAATTTTGTATATACTTTAAAGAATTAAGTTTATTTCTACAAATTTTTGCATGCACTTGGAAAAATTATTAGAATTAAATAGCAAAATTTGTTCGCACTTAGAGGTTGTCAAAATTCGATTTATATGAATTATCATACGTTTCTTAAGTCGGGCTCCATTTTGAGAAGTCATTTTGTGAAAACGTTGTAGGGTGATGAAAATCAATTAGGCTTATGGTCAAACACAAATGTCAACATAGGAATTATTTGAAATTTTAATGTTGAGATGGTTGTTAGAGGATGAGACAATTTGTTATTAAAAAAACTTGTTGTTGGATAATGTCAATGAAGGGAGGCATTTGGAATTTTAATGTCGAGATGGTTGTTGAGAGGATGACTCGTTTTATTATTCAAGAAAGTTTGTTGTTTGATAATGTCATTGAAGAGATGTATTTGAAATTTAAATGTCAAAATGATTGGTGAGAGGATGACAGATTTTAGTATCAAGAAAACTTACTATTTAATAACTTTGATTATCCGTGTGTTGATTCAAGACACACTCCAGCATGTTACATAACAAAAAATAAAATGTAATTCACAATTTTCTTTTATTTTGTAACAAAACCAAGGTTTGTAACTTCTAAAATTTAAAAAAAAAACTTCTTTACTAAATTTCAAATTTAAGAAAAAACTACTTTAAGATTACTTTACATATTTAATATTCAAATAAGTTTTTCATTCAAATATATAATTTAAAAGAAAACAATTTGATGCAAAAACGAAAACAATCAAATGACTCAATAAGCAATTGATAATCTAGAGTTTTAAAAGAAACCAACCAGTTGAAAGAATAGAGTTCCTATAAATAAATTCCATCAAAAACTAATAATAAAGGTTACCAAACCTATTATTTATAATAACTCCAAACAATCTAAGAATAAGGATAAACTAAACAAATAAAATGAAAATGAAAATGAAAATTTAAATATAAATATAAATTCAAATCTATAAATGCTCATGCATCACAATTATTGGATTGGTTACTTCGATTAACAGTTACGGTTAATAACCTAACCATTTCAGATTTTTGGACGACCACGAACCGTTTACAACCCGAGCAAGTTATTGAAGAAAGCAGTTATAATTAGAAGTTTACTAGCCTTGGTATTGATGAATTATTTCTAACTTGGTATAACTAACTTCTAACCACTAACCTGTCATTAAAAAAAATAGACGTTGACTTAACCTGTTCGGTTTTAACCGGCCCGGGTTTTTCTAACCGTTGTTCACCCCCTATTAAATCAATCTCAAATATGGGCTGGGTTTTGTTGCATGTATTGGGCCTCTTGGCTGGCCTGTTAAATGTGTATTTGCTCTCACTCACATGTTCTCTCATATCTCAACCGGTTATTGACTTATTGCCAAACTACAATTAAGAAAAAATTCTTTAATAGGTTAACCAACATAACAGAGAACCATAATCATATCAAACTAGAATTTTATTCCGCACATTACGACGAGAGCGCATATAATGTTTACAAAATAAAATGAGTATAAGTTATACTCATTTTATTTTGAGTATAACTTATACTGTATAACAAAAGAAAATGATAATCAAGCTTTGTGAATGTTGAGTTGTACCACCTTATGGTGCCCGAGTGTTCCGGCGTTACTATTGACGTGGTTAAGTACGTAAAACGAAGAGTATGAAGACGCGATGTCTCGGCTCTGGATATCGAAATGTAAATAGAAAAGAGCATTTCACAATGAAATATCTAGAAACTAAGAATAACTATGTCGTTCTAGAAACGAGTCTCACAAAAAAGTGTAAATTATCACATTTGACGCGGCGCCTTTTTGAATAAAATTTACGTTTAACATGCAGACCAATTAAATTTAAAAAAAATAACGTTGAAATGTAAACAAACTCAGTTTTAAATAAATTTTATAACGAAAAGTAGATAAAAATAAAAGACGTCGTAAACGCATATTCAGAGCATACGAACGCTATAGTTTCTAAAAGTTATAATGGGAAAACAAAATATTTATAAAATTAATTAAATAATTATAAAGGAAAATGATATGTGAAGTGTGTGCGCACGAGTGACAAATGGATTAGTAGAAGTGAAAAAGAGTTAAAAAAAACAAAAACAAAAAACAAAAAAAAAAAACACTTGGTGTAAGACTTGAATCCAGGCAAACTATTGCCTGAGCCAAACCAATTTTTGTCACGCTTTGTTCTTCATATCATTTAACCTAAACGAAAAGTAAAAAAAATAAAAAATAAAAGTAGCAATCACCGTAGCAACCGACATATTATTTAATATATATTATAAATATAAATATAAATATAATTAACATACTAAATTCAAGAAAATCATAGTAAAATTCTTGGCCAAATGAACAGTCTCCCAAAACTCTGTGTCACTATAGACCTAAAACATTATCTAGTAACTCTACAAACTGAGATGATAGCGTCGATAACAATAAAGCATCGAAACTGCAGGCATGTACAAATAGATTTGTGTCACTTGGCGCAACAAAAAGAAAATCACAACTTAATCACATACGACATCAGAGTAAAACCCTATGGTTCTCCTTGTGCAGTCCTTAACACCAAGCAGCTCCACATCAAAAACTTCAAACTGTTTTGAGCTAAAGAATGTAGAAGGTCCAACCTACAAACACAACAAAGTTTTTATTTTTGTGAGACACATTAAATGATGTAACCTTTTTTTATAAAGTGGCAAACAAACACGCTTATCTAATCCAACTCCTAAATATACACCATTGTCCACCATGAGACTCGAACCTTAACCTCAAGAAGAGGAACATCACTATGTACACACCAGATACTATTAGACTATAAGTTCTTTAGTAACTAAATCCTATAAGATAATCATATAAATGATCTACTAAAATCTTAATAGGATTGTAACTTGTAAGTTCAAATTGTGGGTTGACTTTTAGAGATGTAGATTTTGGATTTGTAAGTCAAGCTAGTGTCTTAGTTTGGAAATAAGATTTTGTAACACAGGAAAGAACTAAGCAACCGGCCAGCTCAATAACAATTAAAACGATGATTAAAAAATTATTAGCAGCCTCTAACCAATGGATTAAAAGGAGTTTATAACTCTAGTTTGCAAATTGATGGGTCGATTATTAAGAAGAAAGATAACTCACTGGTGGTCCAAGTTCAGGGGGGATGATAATTCTCCTCTTTCCGCCAGGTTTCATGTCTTTTAAACCTTCTTCAAATCCTGCATAAATTCTCTCAGGCGCATTAATCGACATGCACCAGACTGAAGTTAATCGCAATAAAAGAAATATACCACCTCCGTCCCAAGAATTGTAGATATTTGAGTTGTAAGGGTTAACTGAGTTGTTTTTAAAAGTTAAACGTCAAATATGAAAAGTACAAGGTCAGAATTATACTTCTGAGTCAAGAAGTTAATAACACTTGGTATCAAATAAAAAAATTTAGTAGAACTATTTCGACTTTTGAGTGTCAAATGAGTTGTTTTGAGTGGTATGATGTTTGACTCCCTGAGGTGAAAAGCAAAATACACCCACCTGGTACCAATGCATTGGTGCCCATTCGTATTTTGGCAGGAGAACCTTGTTGATAACTGCTATCAATACGACGACCAGACTCATTGTAACCAATATAGTGAAAAGTCACCTGCAAAAATAACCTCAACCAAATAAGACAAATGCATATGCAGTCTTATACATTGCAGAATATAATGATTATTGAACTTGCAACTTTGCAGTTACAAAATTTCTGTCTTCCCTGCGAAAATTGATCTACAGGTAAATTATTTCCATTATAATATTGATCAAACATTTGAAATACCATCACATTACAGGAAACACACTGCATGTATTTCAACTAAAGGCCGAAATATTAATCCATTTACTAATATTGGGTTATGTTTTATCTCTAACAGGCCAAACGGTAAACCAAAAAAACTTTGATAAAAGTTCACACGGGTGAAACAGGTCAAAAGCCACCAACGTGTATTCTTAATGCATATAACTTCCAATATCACTTTATTTAACAAGTTAGATTATTAATGTAATAATACAGTATCCGTAAGACTATCTAAGCAATGATTTATTCAAACAAATATTTAAAAAAGGGGCAAAGAAGTGTTTGTAGACCAATATGACAGGTACTAAAAACTGCCCATTTTAACCAGCCTACCCATTTTGCCACTTGTAGTTTTAACAGAGCATACGATTTTCATATTTCAAGTTAAAGATGAATCCTATGGAGAAAAGTTAAGAACTCAAAGAAGAAGCATAAAAACCTGCTGACCAGTCTTGGGGACATCACCGGTACCAACTTCAAAATCACGGTACATAAGTCCATTGTCACGTTTTACATAGCTGTTTGATGCAACGACTTTAACCTCAAAACCTGCGTCACAATTAAAAGTTCATTCAACTCCTGGAAACTAATTAACTAACAATCAAAGAAGATCCACAAAAATAAAAGAAATAGCACAAACCTTCTCGAACAAAACTCGGGAAGTCATCTGGTGCATTATTTTCTCTTTGCCTCCTTTTATTCTGTTCAAGTAAGCGTTTCTCATCATATGGGTTCTTAATCTTTGTTTTCCCAGTAGATGGCAAGGTTGGAAATAACCCTGTTGAGACCAGAAACAGAAGGAGTCGTCTGCGGTTCATATTCTCCAAAATTCCATTCTGTTCTCTAGCCAAGCATTAAATATATATTCCCGAATTAAATGCGTTCAAAGAACTAGAAAAGATGCAGAAACAATTATCTGAAATGTTTACCTTTCATCTTTCTGGAGAAAATACTTTTTATTAATGGGGATTTCTCCTAGGGTAGCAAAAGTTGTGAGTGGTTTATCTGCATATAACATGTTTTAAACCATAAGTAGCAGCAGTGGCGATAAACATAAAGCTTGAGTCCCTCCAAAAGAGGTATCGGGTTCGAATCCGACTTTCACTAGCCCTGCCTTTAACCCCACTGTTGTGCAAGCTATGATTTACCTTATCACATTGGTTAGTATGGAATTGTTGAGGTTCATGAGTTTACAAGTAACACGTTCTCACAGTCAACAAAATATAAAACTTTTTATAAAAATCAAATCTTTATTCAATTCCCACAAAACCCTTTACATATCATTCAAATTTTAACTCAATTTCTCAAGTTTTCTTCATCTTTCTCAAAATCCAAAAGTATCTGTCACTGATTCTTTCGCTTTGATCTTTATACGTTATAATCTAATTCCGTATGAGGTTTGTGAATCTTTTTTGATTTAGAATTTGATTTGTTACTTGTTGTTTGGTTGGATAGAATGGAGGAGAAATATGAGCAATTGAAGGAGCTTGGTTCCATGAACTAAATTATGCATCCTACATCAAAATTGTCTGTTTCAATGGTTATCTCTATCAAATTTCATCATCAAAGCTAATACACTTATCAAACTTACCTTAAAGATACATATAATACACATCAATTTCATAGTTAAATATCACTCTATCAAGTATCAACCATAATCAAAACTTAATACCATCATGTCCACACAAACTTTAGGTAGAGTTTGGGAGAAATGTTGGGGTTGATAGTTCAACTTCAAATTCTTTAGGCTCCAAATCGAGCCTTATCTCGATTCAATTCAAATACTTTAAAATCACAAAATACGTTTCCAATTCTCTAAACCCTAAACCAAAACTACACCAATTAAACTATTTCCCACGAACGAAAGATCATGTTCACGCATTACTCCCAAAAGGGTTCGACAACAGAAGCAAATTTTCTCTGAGACATTTCATCAGTCACTTGGCATGCTTTTTAAAAATTCAAGTTTCTATCATCAATGGGTGCCTGTGTGTGAGAGAAAGAGGGATATATACTTACATTTAGATGAAAACGAAGGCTTGAATTGAACAGGTGGAGATGATAGCATCAGCATACTGCAGAATTTGAAAGATATGGAGATCAGTGTGGTTATGGAGACGACGATAGGCTATTTTACGCAGCTTATCTTCAAATTGTCAAAAATATTATTTCAGCCACTGTATTTTTCGAATAATAGTGATTTGACCACTAAAGTTTAGGTTTTGTGTTATCTCGTGATTATATTTTTTTCATTTTGTGCAAAAGGATAGGGTTTTTCACGAGTTGAATCAAACCAGAACGAACCAGGTTGTGCTTGGTTGGTTCTATAACGAGCCGATCCGGGCTGGCTTGATTTGTAAATAAGTCGAGCTAAGCTCGGTCGATTTGTAAACAAACCCAATTTCAATGAGTTTTTTTTCATAACTAACTTCACGTTAAGATCTATTTTGACATCCCTACAAAAAGTTACATTTATTGAACAAAGCTTACAATTCGACCACTAGGATGTGATATTTATAATTTATATCACTTATATACAAAAGATATAGTATGGTTATATCTTGGTTGTGAACGTAAATGAATTACGTAGATTGATTGAATCACTTTAAATCTTTGTGTTCCTATGATAATATCTTATTTTCGTTTTATTATCCTTTCTACTAATAGGTTTTTGACATCAAACTTTAATTAATACTTTTTGTTATGGAATGTAAAATCTATAAACTTTCATATCTAATTATAGCAATGAAGTTGTATCAAACCCGACAGAATAGAAGTTTGTGACATTTAAAATAGTCACTTATGACATACATGTAAAAACATAAAGTATTTTATATTCTAGTTCTAGTATTAAAAAAACAAATTTATATATTTATATAGATCTTAGTAAAAGATTGTTAAATAGAGGTTTACAAACTAAAGTAAAGTATCAATCTTCAATTTTCAAGTGCTATACATTTACAAGTAAATTTATGTAACTACAAAGTTCCCACCTTATTTAAAGGCTTCTTGAACTTATGTCTTGTCTCAAATATAGAAATTTGATTGCCTCATCTTTGATTATTGACATATGGTTATGAATGACGTGCGGATTTAACCAGATCAATCGATATTGGCATGGTCAGCATATTATCAAGGTCCGAACTAGATTAGTAGGTGCACCGTCGCGGACTAAATATGGATTTATTATCAAGTATCTTTTTATATTTTACATCCATTTATTATAACTATTGATATAAATAATAAAGATGTCGCTATTCTCTTCATAATAATGCAATATAAAAACTATACTGACGTTATTTGATCAATCAGTTTCTCTATTAACTTAGATCTAAATATATTGATCACATTGATTTGATCGGTTTTACCGACCCACTTTACCCCCACTCACATAAATCTCTAGATTAGTCATTGGTATTGTTACGTAAAAGTTAAAACATGTTACTTTTTTGTATGTTTATGAATTGTAAAAATGTAAGCGAGATTATAATCTTATTAATTAGATTAACGTATGAGTTGTTTTTTTAGAAAAAAATTAGTTTTGCATCTTTTCATATATATATATTTTTGGTTCCTAATACTAACTTTAATAAACTGTAAAAGTAAAAAATAATAATTAAGTTCACATCTTTTTACGGAAAACAATATGTGTAAATAGTTGCATGTGGGCTTTCATGATGTTGGTGTTAGACATGGGTTAAGTTGACTATCATTTGCTCCGACAAGATTGACTAATCAATCATATCATAGCTTATTATTTATTAATTATTGTTTTAGTTTTTTTAACTCTATATTATATTATATTTAATCATTTCCCCATCCAATCAAAATACCATATCATTATATGGGCCTAAGTGGGCCCATGAAATTATGATTTCTGAATAGAAGAACCTCACCAAAATGTACTTATGTGCTTTGACATTGTGTCTCTTTGCATTTGCTTTTGACATCATTATAACAAAAATAAAAGATAGAAGGGTTTTAGATAAAAAGAAGAGAGAGTGACTTCCAATGTTGACATGCTAGTTTTTTCTTCACTTTGACATCATGAAAGATTGGTGAAGATTTTGAGTGGATAGTAAAGGTGATAAAAAGAAAAGAAAAGAAAGACTTTAAATATGTGTTTGCAAGAGGGGGAAATCATAATCATTCGAGTGTAAGATGTGGACTCTACGTGTTCATACGTCATCACTAACATCTTTAAACAACATGATGGTTTAAACCGATGTTGCACCATGTATTCATTAGGAATTCTGATTTGACGAATATGATATAAAGGAAAGTTATTGATTAGTGCATGTACGCACTTGTTTAGTATCCAAAGCTAGAAAGCTCATAACTTACTCGAATAATGAAAAGCCATGATTAGAAGACCTTGAACATCACAAATGGCAATGATTTTCATTTTCCTACTGCCCTAATGATGTTGGATGTTTCAAAGTGAGTATTTTCAAGAAATTCATAGAGAGGATGAAATGGGACCGTCTTGGACCTTTAAATACATCATTCGATAACATAAAAGCAAATCTTTAATGTTGATTTATATCATTCTTGTTTCCTTTCCTTTTATAGATCCGCTCATCATTCAATTCGTCACGATAAATATACTATTGTTATCTAATATTAGACAAGAACCTCTAATAACAGTATTAGTCTTGTTCATTTTTAATTACATTACACTTCTTTCATCCTAAAATTAATATTTACCAATTTTGTCAGTTTTACACAAAGACAGACTATTTATTCTAATCCCGATTCATATAGTCCTATTTCAACTGTTTGTATGAACGGTTCAATCTGAACTGATCAGATATAACTTAGTCGGCGGACAAGTTTTTAACACGCGTTAGGAGTTAACAACTTCACATAAGTTGATGATCTTGATGAACATATTAGTGTGTGGAGGGGTAGAAGTGTAATTTGACAATAAAGAAAGAATATATGGAGAACGAGGGAAGAATCCGATGTTGAAGCCAATGATTAGAGAAGATTGGGGACGGAGGGCATTGATGTCATTTCACATTGCTAATTATTTAGATCACTTCTTGCACGTGCTTAGCACGGACGATTCCTCATTGCACGTGAACATTCTCCTTGTTTCAATGCCCCAACTCAAACCTCACGTGATGCCACCAAAATCTCTACCCCATTGGATAAGTTAGAAACAAAAGTAAATTACACGAATGGTGCCTTTAATTTAGTCTTTAACATTTTTATTTTTCTTTTGCTCATGGTCTGGTCTATAACGTATCCGTAAAATTTTTTCATGGGTGACAAAAATAAAACGGTTTCATAACTTTAGGGATGACACTCGATATTTTTACACACATATAACACTAAAAAAATCTTTTACGAGGGTGGATCCCCCCCCCTCCTTTATACCTAGGTCCGCCCCTAGTCTATATGTTAATGGCAAGAGGCAATGTCTTTTTAGGGTAATCTTGAATGCAAAATCTATTAAAAGTAGTTTAAGATATGATTTAAAAGTAATGAAGTTTTGGTGTTTAAGAAAAATTATCAAGAGGCATTATAATTACTATAAAGCTTAAAATGTGAAACTTTAAATAGAGGAATGACTTGGAATATACGTAAGTTTGCAAGTATATAGTGTAATATATGGAATTGCTCCTTAAGGTAATGTTATTTTATAAATTTCTAGTATGGTCGTGTTTGGTTTGCATCATTTGATAAAATTAGACTATTTTTTCTTAATGTGTTTGGTTAGTTGAATTTTGTAATTGGAATATTCTTAAGGTGTTTGTTTGAGAAATAAAGTGAAATTAGAATTACTACCCTCAAATTCATTCAAGTAAATAATTTTACCATTACTTCAAAACTGTGAACGGTTCAATAATAGGAATTGAAATCTATGACGACTCACTTTCATCGCATCTGTCACCTATCTTCTTCACCACCCGATACAGCCACCGACTACCACCCATTGTTGTTGTTGTCTTCACCCACGCCACTACCCCCATCCAATCATTGATCGCCCTCAACTTTCTACCTTTATGGTGCCCCCACCACGGCGATTGGTAAGCGGGTGGCAATGATAACTGGTAGATGGTGTCGAGGGTGATAGATCCCAATTCTTGTATGATTATTTTTGTCACATAAATGCATTTCAAATTCAAAGTTTTTTAACAGGTTCAGTTTCTTCAAAATTCAAGTTATTTAACAAGTTCATATTCCAAATATAAATTCTTTAAGTTTCAATTCTTTTAATGAATTTTAATTCGTTAAAACAAAACTCCATGAACAAATGGATCATAAGTGTTCTTATCAGGTAATGAATTCGAACACGACCACCACCATCTCTCTTACTCTTATCGTCAAGGTCGCACAACCTCCATACTTTTTATACAAAAGTTCAATTAGACAAATAGAGTTGTCTCCGGATGAATAGAGTCCAAAGCCTCCATTGTATAGACAAAAATGGTTTGATTTCTTGAACTTGTTTCTAAAACTAAAAGTACAGAGTCAGGGCCAAACGTGACAGACATCATAGAGACGATGCCATTATATTCAGGGCCGAACGTGACAGACGTAAGACAGACGATGACATTATATTAGTTAGGACAATTTAACGTATTGTTAATTAATTAAAGAGCTATTCTAGAAAAAAAAAACTTAATGAAAAGATATTTTCAAAATTCTCACCATGTTTTATCCTCAAAATAATATAAGAAAGAAAAAACATAAAAAGAGAATATAATAAGAGAGTATCCAATGATTTATGATTATATACAAGGTGGGTGTGTCTTGAAATAAAGCGACATAGTGACGCGCACGGGTGCTATATAGGCCCACGTGCATACCACGTGTGCACGTGACTCCTTGCCCCCACTTCCCACGTGACAACCTTTTTTACTTTACTTCGGATTTTAGTTTTCAAATTACGTTAAAATTAAACTTTTCTAATTCACAGATTAATTGAATTGAATTAATTATAATAACAGAAGTTTAAAATTTAGAAAAGAAAATAGAAAATTAAATAACTTTGCTTATGTCACAATTATTATTTATTAAGCGGCATTTATATGCTAGAAAATGATATTTGATTTACTCTAAATTTTACACGAAAAGCATTTATTTTTACATGTGTTTTGATTATCACATATCAAATTTAATAATATCATAAACTTCACTAATGATTCATGTTATATGTTTATCAATGAAAATCATGATTCTTGATGCTCAAATGCTTTAAGCTTATATAATACTAAACTAGCGATTTTAGTTCTACAGAAAATTAGCAAATACTATATAAGTCTGGACTAAATTCATTCCACATGTGATATCATGCTAATATGATGTTTTAAGCTCATGAGAGGTTAGTTGTTGTGGATTTATCATCGTCGTCATTATCCGACACTCAAAAAACTTAGTTAATCAATCTTCCATATACATATTTCAAAATGTGTTGTTAATATTTGGCTAATGATCTTTTCTTGAATGACCATAATAATATTCAGTTTTAAAATGTATGATGCTTGTTTTACTCATTAAATACGAAACACCATCTTTTCACTTATCATACAGTTTAGCCATTTTAGCAACATATTTTATTAATAAAAAAATATATAATGTCTTTACTATCATGAAAAAGACATGCCCCCCAATTTCTGTATAAAATAATTACTTGATTATTTGCTGGAACTTTATTTTATTCATTTTGTCCACACCCTTTATGCGCAATTTTTATACACAATAACATGAGGAAATAAGGAATGTCATAATTTATTGCATTTATATTGTATTTTTGCATAAACCTAAAAAACACACCATGTGGCATGTGTGTAAGGAGGGTTAGTACGAAACATGTGTGTAAAAGGGCATTTTGCGTACGAAACATAAAGAACGATTAAATTTTGCAGTGTAATGGTCTGTTTGATAATTTTCTGAATAATTAAATATTAAACCAATAAAAGATTTGAACTATTAAATGTTAAACCATTAAGAGCTAGTATATCGTTT
>BJCN01258528.1:0-11631 GCA_018326445.1 Flaveria brownii
ACTCACCAGCTAAATTTTAGCTGACTCTACTTTTCACATGATTTCAGGTTAAGCAGGTTAATGGACTTCTACGTGCACATTTAAGACACGGACTTAGTAAAATAAAAGAAAATTATCATTTGTGAATTCGTTTGTTGTATTTGTATTTGTATTTGTATTGGTATTTGTTAACTTATTTTACCCTGTAATCTGACTTTAATATTATTTTCACTAATAGACAACCATGTGATATGAACAATCAATCATTCCCTCGTCCGCTCCGATGATTCCGCCGTCGGTCGGGGTGTGACAGCGGCAAGGCAGAAAAGCCTCATGTTCGAAGGTTGTTTGGTCATCTTGCTAGAGCTGACTATGTGGCTCCGAGAGGTAAGAAATGGAGGCACAATGACAGTGATTCTGACATAGAGGATGTAGTGTTTTCAGATGATGAGGGTGATGACGATGACAACAACGATGATGATGAGGATAGTGATCATGGTGGTGATGAGGCCTCGGGCCAGGTACAGGGTGGAGAGGCATCGGTAGGTGCTTCTGGTGAGAGTTCAGCTCACCCAGATTTCTCCAAAATGGAGGATCTGGGTAATTTTGATCTGGATGAGTTGAATGATTCTGAAGATTCAGAGGAGGAGCCGCTTGTGAGGCGAGAGGGCAGCAAGGTTGTTGCTACTGCTCGCGGCTTAGCAGAGGTTGGAGCCCGACCTGAGAGCTCCAAGGGGAAGGATCCTGAGGTAACGGATCCGTCATACACCCATGAGCCTTCAGCTCCAAAGGGAAAAGAGGTGGCTAGGATGGGAAAGAGGAAGAAGAGGATGGCCAAGTCCAAGGGCAAGTGTCCTAGATCGATCCTAGGGGGTTCTCCTAGACCTTCACCGTCTACCACCACCATATCCACTCTTATTACTACCACCACTACCACTCCCACACCCATGCCTGCACCTACCACAACCACCACAACTACCACACCTACTCCCACACCTATATACACCACATCTACCCTAAAACCAACCGCCTCTCAAGCCAATCCCGCACCTATCCAAACCCCAAGCTTCCAAGGTTTCTTTTCATCACCAGTGGGGATGGAGGAGCAGCTAGCTAATGTCAACAGGCTAGTGATGAGGCTGCTAGCTGCTGAGGATTTGAGAACTGCGCAAATTCAGCAGCTGATGGCTGCTAATGCTGCTCAGTCTGAGCAGATAGCTCACCAAGCTGAGCAGATAGCTCACCAAGCTGAGAAGATGAACCAACAAGCTGAAGAGATGGTTGCGCTTAGAGAGAGGAGCGAGGCCAATGAGAGGGCTTTGGTATCTGCCCACGAGGCCTTACAGACTCAAAACCAGTTGTTGTTGGCCTCCACTGGAAAAATTGAGGAGTTGGAGAGGAAAAATAAGAAGATTTTACTGAGGTTGAAGGGGAGGAAGGCTGAAACCTTGAAGATCAAAGGGAATGGGGATGACGGAGATGATGATGATGACACCAGTGAGGAAGAATCTGATGATGATGAGAAGGAGGATGAGACATTAGATGTCTCAGATGAAGAACAGGGCAAGGATAGTGATGATGAGGATGATCAACCTCCTACTAAAGGAAAGACATCACCTTCTCCTCAGCCGGATAGAGAAAGGAGGACCAAGAAGAACGAAGACCGAGGTGCATCGACCTCCGGCCCCAAAGATCAAGACACACAGTCCAAAGATGAAAGTAATGATTGATTAGACTTGTATCTTGAAATCTATGTATTAATGTTAATTTAATAAATGAAAAGTTGAACTGTCATGTGTTATGTGCTTAATGTCTATTAACTCTTAATGTGTTTGTTTATTCCTATAACAGGCTCAACTAAACCGGTTGATGAGCATGATGCGGTACCCCTTCGACAAATCAAGACTCAGTTGACAATGATTCTTGATTTGCAAGGGATTGTACAACGCTCAGTCAGCTATACACCTGAAGAGGGAGAGATCATCCATGATCTGACAGATGAACAACTTGCCGAGATGTTCAGTCTGAACCCGGATGAATTGGTGAAAGATGCTCCCGAAGTCGACGTAGTCAGTGATGAAGAACTACAAGGTGTTGATGAGGTGGAGATCGAGGATGTGACTGCTGACCATTATCCCCAGTATACGAACGCTGATGGCGAGGTACTACCAGATCTGGGAGAAACATTTGGCAGCAGTGCATTCGATAAGGTTGAAGAAAAAGTAGCTGAAAAGGAAGCTACAGAAGAAGTTCCTCAGGCGGATGATGCTGATCTAGCAAACAGAAAGGCTGAGTGGGGGCAAATAAGGAAACAGCGGGAGCCTGTAAAGTCTAACGCCTACACCAAGCTCTACAAAGTAAAGAAGCATCGGAAGGTGTCTGGCAAGATCATAAGCTGGGCGTATTTTGAGGACCTAAACGTCTATGCTGTGAAGAGAGAGAAGGGAATAGAGTATTTCAGATTCCCACACGATCTGAAAACTCTCCCTGGATTTGAGCTTAACCGTCTTGCTAACTTGAACCTGCTTTATGCAGTTCCCGGAAAGAAATCGGGATGGTTCGAGAAGGCATTGAAAAGGGAATACCACAGAGGTGGGTCAACTTCAAGCCTCAACAACCTAGAATGTTTATTCATAAGACAGAGGTTGACCCAATCTCAGGAAAACGAAAAGTAGTCTTGAAATGGCACCCTCCGTGCACAATGTCACGTATACCTTTGAGGGAGATGCCACAAGACTTTACTCCCCATTTCAAATGGTGGTATTATGACTGGCATACCAGAGAAGCCGTCATTGTTTTTGATCGAGAGGGGACGTTGGAGACAATAAGGGTGTTCGACCCAATGTGGCTCATGAACTTATCAGCAGCTGATATATGTACGCTGTACAAGTGGCCACTGTTTTTTGATACGCAGGATATAGCTTTGCACTTGATATTCATGCTGGGGTTTCAAAAGAAGAGAGAGTCAAGAGATATGAAGAGTTTACAAAGGAAGTCAAAGAATAGGTAGAACTAGGTCCGAGGGGGAGTTTGTTGGTACACATGTCCCTAGTTCTAGTTCTAGTGTGATTAAATGTAAATGACTTTCACTTTGATTACACTGATGTAATGTTTTGATATATGTAACGAAAACTCTTTATTGGATGATTATTGGTTATTGAATGTCGTATCTATTTATATTATAGTTTATTACATGCTTATATGAACATGCTATATGGCTTTACAGTTGTTAGACATAGTTCTGTATCGTTAAAGGTTTAGGAATGTGTTTAACTAAGGATTATGATCCAGTCGCATGACTAGACCATGCTAATGGGCCAGTCGCACGACTGAACCATGTGATTGAGCCAAACGCACGATTGAGTCATTAGACTGGCTCGGTCGTACGAATGAATCAATCGTGTGGGTCAGTCGTCCGTGTGAGTGGATCGTATCACTCAGTCGCACGACTGAGCCATACTCATGGCTCAGTCGTACGAATGAAGACTGTAACCTATAAATATCACTTAATTCGTGAGAAAAAAAGAAAAGACTTCGAGAATTCACAACCTTAGCCGTCCCAGAACATCCAGTTCGTCCCTTCCAACTTCATAGAGCGTTCCTGATCATTGCTAATCAATTCTTATGATTTTCTAATCGTTAGTTTTGATCAGATTAATGTTCTCCCTTATTAGATCGTCAACCAAATAGGATTTCACACTATTTGATCTGGTTTTTATGTAGTTTCGGTTAGTACCAGTTCGTACTCGGTCCTAACATCACATGGTATTACATAGGTTTATTAAAATCCGGTAACCATAACAGTTATGCCGGTTTACAATAGAAATGTTTCAACACAAGGTGACAAAGTGTATATTGTTATAATTAACATCAAATGTAAATTGTCCAAAAGTTAAAAAGTAGAGTCTACTAATGCCATGAGGTCAAGGTGCTAGGTCATCCATAAGTCCTCCAAGTCAAGCTAGACCTCTATCAAGGGTTACCTGAAACATGCTAAAAAAGATTTTGTGTCAACTAAAAAGTTGGTGAGTTTAAGAGCTTAAAGTTTAAAAACAAAAAGGAGTCTTCAAACTCCATTAGTTAAATTTTAGTATCAAAGTGTCACTGTTGTGGGGTCACAATCAACCCTGCCCTCACTCTCGGCTAGCCTCTTCTAAAGTTATGTTTATACCGGTTAACCCCAAAGGGAGAACTGAGCCTCCAACAGTGTACCATACATGCTGTATGGTCCACCATAGTATCTTATAAAAACCTGTCACATGACACAAACGATCCCTCTGGATCTCAGTAGGGTACCCTTCCTATAAGGAAGGCACTATGTGTGGGGGATTCCCCAAGTAGATCTATGCATATAAAAGAAGCGGTTCACAAAATAATTAATGATTATGATTCAAGGATAAGTAGGTATCAACATTATCCACAACATAAGCATCATAAATTAGCACAGTAAAAGATTTAGTTCAGAAGAGCATGCTTCATCCCCAAAGCAATAATAAAAAGGGGACACAATAACTCACCTTAGTATCAAGCAACGGTTCCTTTAAGCATAGAGAAAATCCAAGTCCTAGCACCCTATGATCATGATTCAAGTAATAAGCTGTAGATTCTTAGATTATTAGAAGTGTAATTAAGTGCATGTTTATGGTTAAAGGCGTACGTGGCTTCGTTTCTTAGAAGTTTGCATCAAAAGGTTTCCTTTTTAGAAAAGTTAGGGTTTTGGCATGTGTATATCAAGTTTTATGGTTCTTATAAATTTGTTAACATATTAATAAGTTAAATATTAGTTTCTGCTCACAAGGTTGCTGAAATTTGGTTAAAATGCAGAATTTACACATTGGCCCCTCAAGTTTCAAAATTTGCAATTTCTACCCTAAAGTTTGTCTCTATACATTTCTTGACCCCTAATACTTTATTAAGGTTTTTATAGCCTATTTGACCCTGTTATAATTCTAAAATCTCAGATCTTACTTAGTGAAGTTTAAATCACAAGTTTCTAGTTACCGGTTACGGTAGAACCGTCAATTTTTAAGTGTCTAGTTTTAATCTTTTAATTTTAGCTAAATTCTAACTTTATGGTCTCTAACTTATTGAAATAATGTGATGTTTATATTTTTTAGGCTCCTTGTTTATTTTTGAGATTTTATCTAAAATTTTCTCAGTTACGTTTACTTTTGTTAAATAAATTCATATAAATTACATATTAATCCAAAAATTCACCAAATTCTATTTATATTAATAGAATAATTATTCTAGGGCCTAAAAATTTCTATGTTTTAGGTTTTTCATGTTATCACTGATTTCTTGAATCACTTCCATTTTTCGGGTCACCGAAAAAGCTTGTTTTGCCTAATATACTAGTCTTTTGAAATTTTCAGCCTTCATCACAAATTTACCACTCTTTAATCATCACTAAACTACTGAAAATGCATCATAACTCTCAAGTCTACTATGTTTCACATATATGTTGTATCTACTTGACAATTTACACCTTTTACACTTGTGTAACCCTATAAACCGTGCCCAAACATCACCTAACCATTGTTGTAGTTTTCAAATCAGATTACAATAATGTCCATTTACTGTTTTAAAGTAAGTTTTAACTTTAGTTGGGAGGGTTTACAATTTAACATGATGGATGGTGCAATAACACATAATAAGAAGGTTTTCAAGGTAGAACCTTGTGCACCAACACTATACTTTACGGATTTTTCCTTAGCATGTACCTTGAGTGAAATTTGAATCCCATAAATACGAGGTTCGAGCTGCAAGCTTTCTGTTAGAACATTAAGAGTAGTGTTTATGGTGAGGTAGGGGTGAATATAATAAGATTTAGTCTATAGGAGTTAAATGTTACTTACATTTTAGATTGTTAGTGATGTTTGAGATAGTTAGAAGGCTTGAAGGAGCTTATGATCTTCTAAACAAGGCTAGAACTTCTTGTTCTTGCTAGAGGAAAAAGAGAAATGCAGATTTGTGTATGTGTGTTCTCGGTTGAGAGAAATCCGAGAGAAAGAGAGTGATAGACAAGTTTTTTTTTTTGAAAAAAGTTTGCATGTATAGGAATAAGTGTGAAATAGAGTGTTTAAGTGGTCTATGGGGAGTTCAAGGAATGTGTGCGATTGGTGTGTACGGGGCGGTCGAGAGGTGATGTTTTAATATATTTTTGTTTTGTAGTTATTATTATTATTATTATTATGAGTTTTGTTGAACCACGGATGTATGAATACACATATATATCCGAATTTGTTTAAGTGTTGAAGGATCCTTATTTGTCTTTGATAATCATACTAAGGATAATATCTAGTCAACTACTAAACTCTAAAATAGTTAATTACTATCACTAGGTGTAAACCAAACGTGAAAATTAATCAAAAGTTGAATATATAATCGAACACATAAGTAAAGTTCTAGGCGCATTACAACTGTTTAGGCGCATGACAACTGTTGGGACGCCTGGGACTTAAGCGCATGACAACTATTTAGGCGTATGACCCCTGTTGGGACGCCTGGGACTTAGGGGCATGACAACTGTGTTTGGGCGCATGGGCACTGCTGGGACCCCAGGACATAGGCGCATGGGCACTGTCCAGGCGCATGGGCACTGTTCATGCGTATGGGCACTGTTCAGGCGCATGACTTAGTAGAATGCCTACTTAAATATTTAGAATAAGTCTTCAACTCACCTTGGGATCGAGGAAGGGTTATTACAACTGTTATTTCCTTCCGGTTTTAGACCTATGACTCCTTACTACGGTACGTATTCAAATTTCGTATTTTATTTTTGATTTTTATCGTTTAAATATGTTAAAATTTGTATTAAAGTTTAAAAATTTTGGAAATTGTTTGGGTTATGGCTGGTGAAGATAACACACGGCCCGTAATCCTTTTCACATTCAAAAGCTTACGAGCCGTGAAGTGTATTCACGGCCCGTAATCCTTCGTATGTGCAAAGGGTTGCGGGCTGTGAACCATCGTCACGAGCAGTGGATCTTTGAATGTTTAAACGGCTACAGGCCGTGAGTTCGCTTTCCCCGAGAGACACAACCACGGCTTAGGCTGTGGAAGTTGATAGGATGGTCCCTAAAGGGGACCCGCACTATTAACTGGGACATGCTGACGAAGATTGGAGATTTAGCACGTGCGTAGGAGATCGTTGGCCTCAAGGGAGAGACTCCTTGGAGGCATATGTTTGATTTGGGCCGGAGTTGGTTACTTTTGTTAGGCGGCCCAGGGGTGGTCATGATGAGGCTAGTGGTGAGAAGGAGGAGGATGCTGGTGGTGATGAGGATGACTAGCCACCGCCAGAGTAGATATTATATCTGTATTTTTATTTAGCTTTCATGTAAAAAACTTTATATATTTTGATGATGTATGCAAATATTATTATCTCAAATCAGTTCCATTTAGATATTTATTAGTTTGATGACCTATTTATATATTTAGGTTTTGCAGAGATGATGTATTTGAATATCGGATTTTGTCTTACATTTATTTATATTTTTCAAAAAATATATAATTACATTGAAAAAATTAATAAATTACATCTAAAAAATGTATAATTATATAAAAGAAATACTAAATTATGTAAAAAATATATAAATTATATTAAATCTATTTGTTTAACTGTGTTTGCGGGCCTTAGTTCATGATATTTTTGTAATCGCTTTGCATATATAATCTTCCAATAATTATTGTTTTCTATTTTGTAATTGATCCAATATTCGCTCGGAAGAGGCATTGGATAGTCACCTACTATTCGAAGCCTAATGAAATGGCTACTTTGAACATAAGCAATCGCAATCACATGGTGTCCCACTGATATCACGAGCAGATAACCAGAACGGGAAAAAAGTAGCGGAGTTACCAATAGAAAATAAACATTAAAACCACTCAAAACCTTTTAGCAATCAGGATTTCGGCATGTGGCACTGTCATCCAGTTTTTTAATGGAGCCGCACCTAACCCATTCCAGTCTCATGAGTCCCTTATTTTCCCTATATCATCAAACATCGCAGCGTACCTATTGCGTTTTCATCCAATTCAGCTATAAATTCCGTACAAATAAAACGCCAGTGATTTTCACCATATCCCAGTTCGAGTGGTACAACACAAAAACCACAGTTGTCATCGGCTAAAACATCATGCGCAACTGAAATATACGGGTAAACAAGCATGGAATCCAATCACTAAACCGCAAACAATTGTTTTTTTCCTTTGTCTCCCGGGATATATGAAAACGTGGAAGTCTGTTGGGATAATCCATCTTTGCCTCTTGCTTTGGAAAACATTGATTGACTGCCAGCAAAGACCCTTGTTTTGACTTCACCACAGAACTTGAATATGTTGGCGGGACTTTAAAATTTTCTCTATCTTACACATATGAACTATGTCTGGGGTAATATTGTGTCTTTTTGCTTAACTTTTTTTGGACGACCCCGTGTATATGTATGGACTTTAGGAGGTTTTTGATCATTTTTTGAAGGATAAATGTACAATTTGAAAATTTTAATCAAAGATTGTTTCACATTTTCTGGTTGGACAAGTAAATGTTTTGTCACCATCTCCATTTCTTTATGTACATCTACTTGAATCTCCCATGTAATATACGCGGGTGAAAAATCAAGCTTCCTTCAAAAAACATCAATGGCATCGGTCGGGATACATTGATCTATAAAATAATAGATTAAATTAAATATACAAAAAATTTTCATGATAAAAATTAAATTGTAAAAGAACATCCACCTGTTTGAAAGTAATTGTTTAATTTACAAGCACACGGAAGACCATAGCTGATAAAAAGATGGTAGCCACACGATTCTTCAGATGTCATTAGATGATGAATCATGTTTATCTCACCAACTAAGAGATCTAAATCTACAATAGAAACGTTACCTCGCAGCAATTGAAGCACTTTATGATTATGCTGCACCATAAGCATGGTAAAACTTTCTTTTATAACAATTTCCTGTGTAACTAAAATGATATTGATAAAAGGAATAAAACTATCCAAGGTGCTATTGGTTACTTTAAGTTAACTTTTCAACAAAGAATGTTAGCTCTCAACTCGGTTCGTTGTGTGCTGACCGAAGTTACAATTACTATTTATCCACACCGACACAGATCTCTCTTTGTAAGGGTCCAACCAGTTATTTTTTAGGTACAACACTACTTCTATTTAAAATAAAATTAGTTATTTTTATGTATTTATGTATGTATGTATATACATACATACATACATATATATATATATATATATATATAAATAAGAATAACACTAGGAAACTTACTTGAATGGTTGGGCACCAATCTATGATAAGAGGAGGTCGTAATTATAAGCGTATATGTCCGCCGTGGCAGAGTTAATAAGTGTCGACCACACATGCTCAAAAGCACCCCACTCTTCATTTGAAAAACTTTCCTTGCAATGTTTAGCAATATTCTTCGAAATATACCATCTGCAAAGTAATCGAACAACATTCGAAAAAAACTTCTTCAGACGCTTTCATCAGAGCGAGGTCTTGGTCGGTTAGTATAACACGGGGCGCCATACACTTTTCTTTTAACGTTTCTTTTAGTTGCTCTAGCACCCATCTGAAGTTGACATCACGCTCATAATCAATGAATGCGTGAGCAACAGAAAAAGTTTTCAGAGTAGATGTCACACCAACCATTTCAATAAATGACATTTTATACAAGTTAATTTTGTATGTTGTATCTATCATCAACATATGTGGGTAGGCACGCCATAAAGTGTGAGATGTGGGATGTATAAAAAAACCCCGTCTACGGTATTTGTCGGTTCATCTATGTGCGGGGTGTAAATATATTTATGTTGTTGTAGTATAGAAAAAAATGTCCTGCATTGGGGTTTCCCCAACTCTGTTAGAGTTTTTTAGTTTTTGACCGAACGTTATATATGATTCGTAAACCAGACATGTTATTTGAATTTTGTTCCCTCAACGTGGCTAGAATGTTTCGAGGGTCAATATTTTGCTCGATCAGATTCTTTACAGTAGAAAGCTCATTTTCAGTGAGTCTCATTGCGTATGCATGTCCTTCTAGGTGTTCAGCAGGTTAATGGTTATGAGTATCGTCCGCAACAACTATTATCCACCCATCTCTCTTCATCTCATACTTATCCTGCAATTCAATCTGACAGTTTGTTTTTTTGGTGCCACTATTTCTACGAGTGGGTGCTCCGATATATACACCACCCCGATTACATTTCAACCATATTTTAACAACCACACCATTCGAGTTTCTTTTTGAACGTTTGGTGACAATAACAAACACATTTTCTCGCCTTACGTTAGTTGCCCAATCAACTAATTCTTCATAAGATGAGAAAACCTGTGCATTTTAATATTTATAATTAGTTATTAGTAAATGAAAGTAAAATTAAAAATCATATCTTATAACCTGATTGGTGTCGTATAAACCTCTTTTACCGGAACCAAAAACGTCATTATCACCTCTGCTATCGCCACCGTTATCACCCCCGTCATCGCCACCATCATCCTCTTCGTAGTTCGACGCGTACTGTCCTAAATAGTTTGAAGCACCGTCACCGTAATAACCGTAACACTCGTCAGGGTAATAGTTAGATTCCGACCCGAATAAATAGTTGATTTCCCAGATAGACATCGTAATGTTAAATCTTTCAAATAACACGGTTGAATTTGTATTTTGTGTACGATTATCGTAAAAATGATTTTATGAAATTAATATATAAACTAACGTTTATATAGTATTTGATATGGAATATTGCATCACATCACATAATTAACACATATATAGAGAAATATTAAATCATATCAAATAATGTAATACATACAAAATTACATGAAAATCGAGGAATAATATGTCTCGTCAAATAATTACCATAGAAAATGAAGCCCGTGAAGGACTTCACGGGCAGTTTGTTGGTAAAGTAACGGGCTGTGATAACGCTAACTGGCTGTGATCTAAGTTGACCATAACGGCGGATATAGGCTGTTAATATTATGAATGACTGATTTGATTAGCCGCAGTGCTTACGGCTCATGAAAGCCCTTACGGGCCGTAAGCAGGGCGTCCAGATATCCTTCATGGCGTACCATTAGTAGGGCCCTATTTGAATTGCAATTGACTTTAAAAACAAAAAAAAAGTTGAGAAATAAGTATGTTAAGAATATAATATAAACAAACAACCAAACAAACGTACCCAGTAAATCCCACGTGAGAGTAGGGTCTGGGAGGGGTAGGTGGTGGCGAGTCTTTCCTCTATCTTGGGAGATAGAAAGACCGCTTCCGAAGAGACCCCCAACTCGATAACGAAAGCAATAACAATATCGATCAAAATATAAGGCATACCACCCAAGGTATAAATCACATAAAGAATTACAAAGTGCGTACAAGAAATAAGCGGCAAGTAACACGTATAAGAGCAGATTGTGGAAAATCTACATCTCACTCAAGGAGACGCGCATCAAGTCTACGTCTACCCTTCCTACCCTCAGGTCCCACTAAAAGTCCTTAATTTTAATTCTACGCCTCCATGCACTCCTGTCCTCGATCATGTCCTCAGAGAGGTGCAAGTCTACCATATCCCGCCTAGTTACCTCGTCCCAAGTCAACCTAGGTCTTCCTCTACTTCTCCTACCCTCTAAGTTG
>BJCN01258906.1:0-11384 GCA_018326445.1 Flaveria brownii
GTGTACCAAAGTTTGATGGGGATTACGATCATTGGAGTCTAGTAATGGAGAATCTTCTCCGATCCAACGAGTTCTGGACGATGGTTGAAGAAGGGTACACATCATCGAGACCCGATGTGGAGCTGACAGCCACTGAACATGCTAGTGATGATGTCGCACGCCTACAAGACTTGAAGGCCCAAAACTATCTATTTCAATCGATCGACAAAGCAGATCTGGGATGCGATGAAGATACGGTATCACGGGAATGCAAGGGTTAAACGAGTGCAATTGCAGTGACTCGAGAGAGAGTTTAAGACCCTTGAGATGAAAGTAGGTGAGTCTGTCACCGATTACTTTGGAAGAGTTATGGTCGTCACGAATGACATCCGAGTTTGTGGAGAATCCATGCTCGATGTGAAGATTGTCGAAAAGATCCTTAGAACTTTAACTGACAACTTCAATTTTGTGGTGTGTTCAATTGAAGAATCTAAGGATCTCGATGACAAGTGTAGATGAATTGCAAAGCTCTTTACTAGTGCATGAACAGAATCTTGTTCGCAAGCCTCCAGAAGATCACATATTGAAGACTAATGTTGAGACTACTGTTGTGAGAGGCCAGGGACGTGGACGGTCCAACTTTAACCGTGGTAGAGGTCGAGAATGAGGAAGAGATTGTTTGATAAAGCAGCAATGGAATGTTATAAATGTCACCAAGTGGGGCATTTTCAATATGAATGCCCCACTAGTGATCGCTCAGTAAACTACATCGAATATGACGAGAATGACGAATTACTTTTACTGGCCATGGTTGATGGCTTGAAGACATAGAATGAAGGTACTTGGTATCTTGACTCAGCTTGTTCTAATAATACGACAGTAGGAAGGGAATGGTTTTTGAAGTTAGATGAAACATACACTCACTCGGTGAAGCTCGGTAATGACTACCACTTAAGAGTGAAGGGCCTCGATGACATACGGATTAGTGTGAATAGTATCACACAGTTAATCACTAATGTCTATTATATACCTGAGCTCACATCTAATCTTATAAGCATTGGTTAGTTGCAAGAGAAAGGGATCACGTTTGTGGTCCAAAATAGAGTGTGTAAAGTTTATCACCCTTAAAAGGTTTCATTTTTGAGTCTATAATGACAAGAAACAGAATGTTTCCTGTGTATACTATCTCCCAGCCTGACTCACCAACTTGTCTACAAGTTAGTGAGAGTGATACTAACTTATGGCATAAACGATTTACTCATGTAAATCACAAGGCATTAAGAACCATGCAGTATAGGCAAATGGTCAAGGGCATACCAAAGGTGGCAGGGAAGACAATAGTGTATGAGACGTGTGCTAAGGGCAAGCAACAAAGGAAGATGATTCCAAAGAAAAGTAATTGGCGGGCAATCGAGAGGCAACAAATCATCCACACAAACTTGTGTGGTCCAATAACGCCATCTTCTCACATTGGTAAACGCTACATTCTTGTTTTTATAGATGATTTTACTCGAAAAACCTAGGTGTATGTTTTAGCAAATAAAAGAGAAAGCTTTGAATCCTTCACATGCTTCAAAGCTATGGAGAAGACTGAAACTGACATGAAATAAAATGCTTTCATAGTGACAGAGGAGGGGAGTTTACATCGAAGGAGTTTATTGATTTTTGTGAAATGCATGGTATAAAAAGACAACTAACGGCCGCCTACACCCCTCAATAAAACGGGGTGGCAGAATGCCGAAATCATATCATTATGAACATGTGCGTTGTCTATTACTAGAAAAATCAATGCCAAATTATTTGTGGGCTGAAGCAACAAAATGGGCATATCATGTATTGAATCGATGCATTAGCTGCAGCCTCGACAATCAAGTTCCAGAAGAGCTTTGGTCCGGATTCAATCCAACAGTTGATTACTTTAGAGTGTTCGGGTGCTTTAGATACGTTCATGTACCTGCTCAGTTGCATACCAAGCTGGATGACAGAAGCCACAAGTGCGTTCTTCTTGGAGTTAGCACAGAATCAAAGGCCTATCGATTGTTCGATCCTAAACAACGTAAGGCCTATCATTGTCGTGATGTTCTTTTTGATGAGGATGCGAAATGGGTTTGGAATGTGAAGGAATTGGAAGTATAAGACTTGATTATTGAGAATCAGAAAGAAGTCAATGGTACGACAATGATTGTCGAAGATGCAAGCTCACCACTCCTAGATCAAGAACAAATGGATCAGGTTCCAACAACTACACTTGATTCTTCACCCACCAATGATGCAGGTATGAGTTCTAACAATGATGTGTCAAATGACTCTTTTAATTCTGATAGCCTTGGTTAAAATAAAGCTGAGATTCAAGTTGAACCGTCAATATGGGTTCGTAAGAGCCCTGCTTGGATGGAAGATTACCAGTCTGGAAAAGGATTGTCGGATGAAGACGTTGAAGGGGTGGGGTTTTCCATGTATAGTACATCGGCTGATCCTACCTCATATGAAGAAGCTAATAAAGAAGACAAGTGGGTCACTGCCATGCAAAGTGAAATGAAGGCCATTGAACAAAATCATACATGGGATCTTGTAGAAGTACCTTCTGGGGTAAAACCAATTGGTGTCAAATGGTTAAACAAAACTGAGCTAAACGCCGATAGAAAGGTTGATAAGTATAAAGCTCGGCTCGTGGTGAAGGGATATGCTCAAAAGAAAGGTATTGACTACAACAAGGTGTTTGCTCCTGTTGCTCGGTATATGCTCAAAAGAAAGGTATTGACTACAACAAGGTGTTTGCTCCTGTTGCTCGGTGGGACACAATACGAACCTTGATTGCTATAGCAGCCCAAAGAGATTGGAAGGTATTTTAGCTAGACGTGAAAAGCACGTTTTTGCATGGTGAGCTTAATGAGCTGGTCTATGCTGAACAACCAGTAGGCTTTGTCAAAGAAGGTGAAGAAACAAAACTTTACAAACTTACTAAGGCCTTATATGGATTGAAGCAAGCTCCTAGAGCTTGGTTTAATCGAATAGAAAGTTATTTTCTTCGACAAGGGTTCAAGAAGAGTAAGTTTGATCATACATTGTTTATCAAACGTGTTTGACATAAGGTGATCATAGTAAGTTTGTATGTGGATGATTTAATTTATTCTGGGAATGACGACATGATGTGTGCAGCCTTCAAACAATCCATGCAACAAGAGTTTGAAATGACGGATTTGGGCTATATGAGGTTTTTTCTTGGAGTAGAAGTTCAGCAGACCCATATTGGGATTTCTCTTTATCTAAAAACATTATGGAAAGGAAGTTCTAGAATGGTTTCATATGTGGGAAAGCAATTCAGTAAATAATCCTATAGTTGCTAGAACTGTTCTTATCAATTTTGGAGCAAGGGATGAAGCTGACCTGACAATATATAAGATATTAATTGGAAGTTTAATGTACTTGACTGTAACCCGACCCGACTTGATGTATGTAGTTAGTTTGCTCTCAAGGTTTATGGCTAATCCAAGAAAGGAACACATGATGGCTGCTAAAAGTGTTCTAAGGTATTTAAAGGGCACTTACAATTATGGCCTGGTGTATGAAAGGCATTTTGCTGGAAAGCTCATAGCATAGACGGATAGTGACTATGCAAGGGATGTTGAAGATTGGCGTTGCACGTCAGGACATGTTTGCATGTACAGCAATGCGGCTATATGTTGGAGCTCGCGCAAGCAAGATATTGTCACTCTTTCTTCTATGGAGGCCGAGTATGTAGCAGCCACCTCTTGTGCATGTCATTGTGTATGGTTGAAGGGATTGCTGGAAGATCTAGGGGCAAAGATTAGTGGACCAGTGGAGGTGCTATATGATTATAGTTCAAGTATCAAGTTATCAAAAAACCCAGTGATGCATAGAATCACAAAACATATCGACGTACATTTCCACTACTTAAGAGACTTAGTGAATCAAGACACTGTGAAGCTTGAATTCTACATAACTAAGGATCAGTTAGCTAATGCAATGACTAAGCCAATGAAGTTTGACAGTTTTATTCAAATGAGAGCATGGATGGGAGTTCACGAAATTAAACTAGATGAATGAAATATTCATCAGTTTAAGGGGAGGATTTGATGCGTTTTTACTTTGTTTTGTTGGGACTAGTTGTGTGTTTTGGGTTGTTGGTTTAGTCCAACCTTGGAAGAATAATGGGTCTTATACCCACGTGTGTTTAAAAGGTCTAGTTACGGTAGTTTGTTATTTGTGCGAATCTTTGGGTCTGTTACTCATTTTCTAGTTACTGTTGAGTTGTAGGCTATTTATAGCCAGCTTGATTATTGAACAAAGCATTGAGCGATTTATGTGTTTACTTTGATATCTGCCCGAGTTTCTTTCAAAACGTAAGATGTTTGTTCGACTTCGATCAACATGTGAAGATAGGAATCTAGTAGAAGGCGGTGTGGCATTGGAGCCACACTTTAGAAGTTAAACTTTCACATATTTATTTTTTTAAAGGTGTCTCTTAGTTCAGAAAACAAAACTAATGATTCTTATGTCAAGGCTAAATTTATTCGAGTTAGCTTTCAAATGCCAGTGACTGTGTTTGATCAGGTGCATTGTGATATTTTAGGGTGATTATAGGTGCTTTTTTTGTCTCGAGTTCATTATTTTTTTGACTATAGTCGGTGTGATTAGGTATAATTACTTAAACACAAACATGAAGAGAGTGTTTGTTTGGTACATTTTTGTAAAATGGCCGAGACACAATTTGAAAATTTGATAAACCATGTTAGAAACGACAATGGAAGATAATCTAAATGAAATCACATGCAACACTATTGCAACAAAAATGGAATTATTTTAGAAACAATGTGCCCACATACCTCGTAACAAAATGGGACAGTGAACCAAAAAATAGACATATTTTTTAAACCGTTCAAACTTTACGGTTTGAAGTTAAGTTACCCATGTGGTTTGGGGGGAATTGAATGCATTATCACAACCACTAAAATTTTTAACTGCTTACTTTACAAAACATTAATAGCCGAGATAAAACACTATTTGAAATGTTTTTTGAAAGACTTAATGATTCTGTCCGGATGAGGACTTTTAGTTGTTGGCTTAATATATACCAATTGACTATGACCAGATGATAATTTCTAGGTGTTGGCTTAATACCAAAGAGGCAAATTTGAACCAAGAAGGAAGCCGTGGCTATTTTTAGGTTACCCACATGGAACAAAATGGTACACAATATATAGATGATCTTGAAATAAGGAAGGTACGTTGTTGTTTCTAGAAACGTGAAATTCATGGAAGACATTGTTCCTTTTTTCAAAAAAAATATGAAACAAAACCAAAATAGTGAAGAAGCTAGATGAGTGTTTTTGCGATCCTTGTGACCATGATGAGAACAAAAATGTGAACTTGTAAATAAAGAGATATGAGGAGACGATGTAGAAAGAGACAAGGAAGAGAATGCTAGCTAACATCAAAGTAACCAAAAATATTAAACATGAACTTCCAATTAAAAGTTAAAATGTCACTGTTGAGAATATGCATGAGATAAATATAATTATGCAAGAAGGTGCAAAAATCTTGGATGGAAACGATACAAATTCACTAAACATTGAAGCCGCCATTGAAAATCAAGAACCTAAACATATTGAAGAAGTTAGACAACCAAGAATCAAATCGAGACCATCATATCCTAACGGTTATCATGCATAACTCTCTCCCTCAATCGACCATATACATACGACTTCCACTCAAGGCTCCTATAAGGTACACCCTCTAGAATATTACATTTCATATAAAATTTTTCTAACACTCCTAAACCTTTTGATGGCCGTAAATTCACAATTCACATGATGAGCCATAGAATTTTTATGAACCGGCCTGCACGTGATTAGAACTAGAGAGAAGCAAAGAATAAATTAAAGGATAACTGCTCTTGAACATAATGGAACTTAATTGGACTCTAGAAAGTCTACCAAGTGGCCAAAAGGTGATAGACTCAAAAGGGTAAATTACGAAAATAACCATTTGACCAAATTGAATTACTAAAATAACCGGTCAAAAATGAAGTTTATTAAATAAAGCAGCCAATCATATCGATCCACGTGTCCATCACTCGCTGACGTGACGAGGAATTATGGGAATCCCTCGCCCAGAAAAGCGTGCCAGCGAGGGATTATGGGAATCCCTCGCCCACGCGTACATCCCTCGCTGACTCAGCGAGGGATTATGGGAATCCCTCGCCCAAAACTACAAAAATGTCCCTCGCCCATAATTAAAAAAATAAATATATATATGTCTTTAACCAAAAAAAATTGTATTTTTAATTATTTATTGTTTTTAGATACATAAAATTTTAATTTAATTTTATTTTCACCTATATAATACAATGTTTACCCTTAACAAAATTATCAAATCTTACATTCTTTTTAATTTTTTTTGTTATTTTCTTTTTAAAATTATCCCAAATAAGAAAATGTCAGTTAATATTAAAAGGTAAATGTGTGATAATGTGTGATAAATGACATTAAAAGGTAAATGTGTGATAAATGACATTGTTAGATACTATTCAACACCGTTTACAAAATGTCATTTACCACCACTGTATAATATGATATTAACTGACATTTCCTGATTTGAGAGAATTTTAAGAAAAAAGTAACAACAAGGTTGAGAAAAACGTAAGATTTAATAACTTTGTTAAGGGTAAACACTGTATTATATAGGTGAAAATAAAATTAAACTAAATTTTTAAGTATTTAAAAACCAATAAATAATTAAAAAATACGGATTTTTTTGGTATAAAACATATATATATTTATTTTTTTAATTATGGGCGAGGGGGCATTTTCGTAATTTTGGGCGAGGGATTCCTATAATCCCTCGCTGAGTCAGCGAGGGATAAAGCCACATCAGCGAGGGATGTACACGTGGGCGAGGGATTCCCATAATCCCTCGTTGGCAAGCTTTTCTGGGCTAGGGATTCCCATAATCCCTCGCCACGTCAGCGAGGGATGGACACGTGGATCGATAGGATTGGCTGTTTTATTTAATAAACTTCATTTTGACCGGTTATTTTAGTAATTGGATTTGGTCAAATGGTCATTTTTGTAATTTTCCCGAATCAAAATGGCTCTACAAAGTTAAATACAAGTCAAATGAGAGGTGACAGATAGAAGGCTAAGTTTGTGGTCAACTAATTCACTCAACTTGTAGGAGTGATTTATCATGACACATTCACTATCATTGCAAAACTAGTAACCGTAAGAACTCTACTTGCTATTGTCGTCAAGCGAAAATTGAATTGTATATCAACTTGATGTGAATAATACCTTCATACATGGTGATCTAGAAAAAAATGTACATGAAAGTTCCTTAAGTGTTTGCAACTAAAGAGAAGATGAGGCTTTGCAGATTCAGAAGATATATGGCTTAAAACAAGCCTCTTGTAATTGGCACCAAAAGATCACTGTGGCCTTTTGACAACTTGATTATAGACAGTCAAAATTAGACCATTTGTTCTTCATATTCAAGACCAAATGTGTTGTTGTGTTTATTAATTTTTTTTGACAATGTTATTATCGTTGGATATAATACGAACAAGATGCAACACTCGAAGAGACAACTGGACGAACTTAAGCATAAAAGACCCAAGCATACTTCTTTAGGATTGATGCTGCTCACTCATTAGAGGGCCTAGCCATTAGTCAAAGCAAGCACATTTTGGATTTTCTTGAAGATAGTGGTCTTCAAGGTTGCCAACCGACTTCATTCCACGTGGAACAAAACTTGAAGCTTGACATAGGTGATGAGGAAGATAATGTTGATGCTAATCAATACAAAAGAATTATATGAAGACTTTTTTACCTAAAAGCTATAAGACCGAAAATAGCTTACAAAAGAATTATATGAATACTTTTTTACCTAAACCGAAAATAGCTTACTTGGTGAAAATTTTGAGTTAGTTTGTGGCTGAACCACTAGAGTAGCTACTAAAGCTCTTAGATATCACAAGACTACACCGGTTCAAGGAGTTCTTTTACTGAAGCTAGAAATGACCGAGGCCTTAATCTTATGACTTATTGTGACTCGGGTGGTTGGCTTTGTTTCCCTTTCACTCGATGATGCAGATTGTGTTACCTACTTCTGTTATGAGCAGGTGTACCAATCTCTTGAAAGTCAAACAGTTTGTCAGTGTCCCGTTCTTTAGCAGAGGCAAATACCATGCAATAGCTACAACAGTAAGTATTTTCTTTATGGAATCGATGGTTACATCAGAAGTTATAGGCGCCATGTGATACGGCAATGGACATTTAGCCAAGCAGCGAGGGACATATAGCCAATAACCAAGTGTTTCATAAAAGAAATAAAACATGTTGAATAAATTGCTAGTTCATTCATGACATAGTTAACTCTAAGAAAATACAACCAATGTATGTTTACACCAATTTACAAATAACCAGTCTGTTGTGTAGAAAGTCTTAATTGTAAGATAGTACAGGGGCTGGTTCTGTAATTTCTCAATTCTTTAGAAGTTTCAGCTCAAAGGGTATAGTTTGTATTTTGTAAGAGTTGTTTATGTAACTTTTTATTTGTGGTTGTTAAAGGCTAGTTAGAATCGAAATTAGGGAGATATCTCTCTATAGATATGTTGATCGATAGGAGAAGAATAAGCAATTGAAGTTCTTCTTGTTCAAGTTGTTCATTGTCAATTCTTGAAGTTTTTCTTTGATTTCTTAATCGGATTGTGGTGTTGTTTCAACAAGTGGTATCAGAGCCAATCATCAAGCTCGATTCACAACCCAATTACAAGAAGATTTCAAATTGGAGAGTCAAATGGGAACGATGAAATTTGATCTAGAAAATTTTTATGAAAGGAACGACTCTAGTTTATGGAGGGTAAAGATGCGAGCCTTATTGGTTCATCAGGGAATTTCAGATGCCCTGTTAGGGGAAATCAATATGCCCGCGGGACTCTCCGAGAAAGAGAAGAAAGACATTCTCGAGAAGGCCCACAACGTAATAATTTTGAGCCTGGCTAATCGAGTCCTTCGAGAAGTATCCAAAGAAACATCAGCAACAGAGTATGGCTGAAACTTAAATCACTGTACATGTTAAAGTCTTTGGCGAATAGACTTTACCTGAAAAGGAGGTTGTACACATTCAATATAGGTGTTGGAAGGTCACTCGAAGATCACACTGATGAGTTCAACAAACTCATATTGGATCATGAAAATATTGAAGTGGAAGTGAAAGATGAGGATCAGGCAATAATCTTTCTCACATCGCTGCCCTCTACTTATAAGCATTTTATTGGCACTCTTCTATATGGTAGAGAAACTCTCACCATGGAAGAGGTATTGGCTGCTCTTAATTCTAGAGAATTGAAAAATAGGTCTGATTGTAAGGAAGAAGGTGGAGAAGGATTAGTAGCCCGAGGGAGATCTGATCAAAGGGGGTTCAAAAAGAGAAATCAATCAAGATCTAAGTCAAAGTTCAAGAGGAGGTGATTATTGTGTAATTCTGAGAAACACTTGAAGAAGGACTTCCCTGAGTTCAAGAAAAGAAAGGGAGAGTCAAGTGGAATCAAAGGCTAACATAGTCACATTGAACAAGACAGTTTATCTGAAGATTATGATAGTACTGATGTGTTCAGTGTAAATGAAGGTGAGAAAGTTGGCAGTTGGGTCATGGACTCAAGTTTTAACACCCGAAACTTTGTCAAAATAAAAAAGAAATAAAAGTATCTTTAATAAAAGGAAAAGAAGCTAAAGTAGAAGGTGTTAAAGTGTAAAATAGTACAAAAGTCAAATAAAATAATATATATGGGTATGGCCACCCATATCAACCTTTTTCCACCTGCTTTTTGTCGACAAAAGAAGAAGAAAGAAAACAGGGTTTTCTCTCGGTTATTCAAGAAGAAGAAGAAGAGGTTTTCAGGATTTGGTAAGTAACTCATGTTTACTTGACTCGGTTTTGTTGTGCTTTGACCATGAAACCGAGAATATATGTTCTTAAGTGTATGAATGTTCGGGTTTATGTGTTTTGGTCATGTCTAGGTATTAGAATCTTTTGAAAAGTACAAGTGGAAGAATATAAGCTTGAAAGCAGCTAAGGTGAGTTTCTTGACCCCGTAATTCACTTGTTTTAAACATTCTTTGGGGCTGAAAATATTTGTAAAATCATTTTGTTACAAAAGTTATATGTGTAACCGTATGTATCCATGCTTGTATGTTGATATGTTATGTTTGTTATGTGTTAGTTCATGCCTATAATAGTAGGATTAAACTTTGATAAGGATAATATGATGTTTGGGACTGGAAACAACATAGAAACATGATCAACAGGTTGCCTATACGTCCAACAGGGCCCAACCCCCTAGAAATTTCCTTAGAAAGTTTCTAAGTTAGCTCAAACGTCCATACAGGGCCCAACCGCCCAAACAGTGCCCCATATGTCTAGAAAATACTTTAAAATTTCTAAGTAATAGTCCATGCACCTGAACATGGATCACGCGTCCAAGACTTGGTCTCAGACGCCTAAGTATAGTCCAAACGTCCAAATAGTGCCCATGTGCCTAAAATGGCTCAGACGCATATATTTGTAGAAACACCTAAATAGTGCCCATGCGCCCGAACAGGCCTCATGCGCCTGCATAGTGCTCAGGCGCCTAGAACACTTAGATTATTTTCTGATATTTTGAGAAAAACAGAATCATTAAGGTTTGACCCAATGTTGACTTAGGGTTTTTAATTGTTATTATATTGCATCATTATAAGTGGTTCTTATGATCATAGTAATTATTATTATGTGACTTATGTTGTGTGTTTATGATCATAAAAGCAAGTATTATCATTAACAAAGTGAAAGAGTAATGATAAAGAGAAGTGGAACATCATTAAAATAATGAAAATCTTGCAAGCATATAGGAGGTGCACGACCATGTTGTCGTTAGCTCAACTGTGATGCGGGTTAGCTACCCTAAATGATGCACACAGGGTCAATCAATTGAGATTAACGGACCTTTATAGCATACCCTAGGTGACTGGGTCAGCCTCGTGCACAGTGATCATGGTCTGTTTACAATCCACAGGCCCAACACCAATTTGTTTTGAGCACATAGTTTAGGGTATCGCTGAAAGATAAAGTTAAAGAGTATGAAATGAACAAAGGTATATAGTAAAGAAAGAAAGCATTACCTTGTTGTATAGTTGATGCGTGCTCACGTACAAGAGTAAGGAAAGTATTTTTATCAAAAGAGTTTTTTTATATATATAGATATACATTACACAAGGTATTTTAATACTTTTATGTAACATCTCGTATTTTACGTTAATTAAAAAATTAATGGCGCTTAATCTTATAAGGACCATTGTGGTCATTTATGAAACTCATGGGTGATTTGCGTGTTAATGCCTTTAATT
>BJCN01259649.1:4991-15117 GCA_018326445.1 Flaveria brownii
TTCTCTTGGATGGATTCCTGTAATCGATCAAGCGCTTCTCATAACTAGTATTTTTCTTACACATATGGCTGTAGCTGTACCTGCTGATGGGCCATTTTTAGGTTCTGGAAGGAAAAAGTTGAGTGATAATGTGGCTTCTGATGGAACTCCCATTTCTGGTAGGTAAGCAAGGTACCAGAAAAAAAGGAAATATCATCTAGTGTGTAAATTTAATCTTTTTATGTGTGTAGTATATCTCATATATGTTCTATCTGACGTGTTTCTTCTCAAAAAGTGCAGCGCCATAAAGGATAACAAGGACAGTGAGGTTACCTTAGAGCTCTCATGGGATATTGTGAAACGCAAACTTACAGATTCCATAACAGCTATTGAAAAGGGGAGCAAACTTGAAAAAGAAATTGTGGAATTAGGACAAACTGCTAACCAACCTTCAAGTTTGTCTGCCATTGCAGTGGGTCCCAGATTTCGGTTGATGTGGGCTTCCTTTAAATGGCTTAAAGATGAGGTATACACTCTTTTTCTGTTTGGTTGATAGTTGGATTTTTCTCTCCTTGTGACGTTACATCTTTTCTTTCCCTCAGTTCACTTTTATAACTAAGCTGAGAAACTTTCAACATTCTGTATTCAAGACTCAATCCTTGTTCATCTTGCTCATTTTTCTGATATGATTTCAAATATTAATTGACGTTGGTTAGTGAGATTTGACTGTACTGCTATACAACAACCAATGACCGGAGATCCTGTGATGGAAAGCTCAGTAGGCTAACATTGCGAAGCTTCTTTGGGGCGGGGGGCCCGTCACCCCCTCTTTTTTTCGTCAGTAGTGTTAATTTTCAGCTCGGTAGTGTAAATTTTCGGTCTGGAAGTGGACATTTTTTAATAAATATAGAGTCCGCCCCCCCCTTAAAATAGTTTACTTTCGCCCCCACCCCCCTAAGGTTTGGTTCAAGGCTTCAAGCTTCGCCACTGGTAGGCTATGTACAGTGACTAATAAACTAATCAAGTATAATTCTTCATTATCTGAGGTTAGAGGCTTAGAGCTATTGAATTTAATTTATTTGTCTCTTGCATGGAGGATCATGAGATGGGCTTTCCCACTCTAGGTTGGTTTCTTGGTTTTTTGCACATCCCTAGCAATGCTCCTGGTACACAAATAACATATGAAAAACTTGAAATATTATGTGTGTCCATACTAGCATTATGAGTAAGGTAGAGCAATTCTTTTATTACTTAGAGAAAGGCCCTAGAAAAATGCCCTAGAAAAATGAACATTTGGGTACTTTATGCAAGATTGCAAGTCTGTCGTATCGATAATGATCTCCTTAAATAATAATACTATAGTAGTTTCTGGTTGATTACCTTGAAATTATAAATAAATAAACTTGGAAGTAAATAAAGGATAAGGTATTTAATACAAAAATCTCAATAACTGGATTACAGGTGGACAACATCGCTAGAAGCACTTCTACTGCAGAATTGAAAAACCTACAGCAGGTTTTCTCTGAAATTCTGCAGAGATCTTCACTGTCTATATGCATTGATTGGCTGAAAGATGAGCTTTTGTTGAGAAATAGGAAATCCATCAAGGTACCTTTGAAAAATAAGACGGCATGTTATTGTTCCTGCATTTATAACGATTTTTCATATTATGTTTTCCTCCTTCCATCAGGAATTTCCCCCTCCTCTATTTGAGAAGTTAAAAGGAGACAACTCTGTTTTACAAAACATTAAAAAATCAGGCAAGGAGGAACTCTATTCTGAGCTAGTTTACATTCTTAGATTTGGTTCTCTCAGGTATGACTAAAAGACACATTGCATCGTTGCCATATTCTGGTTAAATCTGAAGGTAGAGTTTGTGTGGTTCACCAAACATTGATCTAATGCAAGTCTGTATGGTTGACAGCCAAGAATGTTGTTATGATTATGACTTCTTTGCTTCTCGAGGGGTTTATGTGTTGGAAGATTTGGTCATCACGTTGGCTGATGGAATTGCAAGTATATATTTGGAGCTAATTTCTGTAGATAGTGACATGTCAAACGAAATGAACAACCTAGGTTTGAATTTGTGCGACTTATCTACCCGAGCACTTCAGAGACTACGTAATGAGGTGTAAAAATATTTTGTTTTACACCGCTATCTATTTTGATTAATTTTTGTAATTTGTTGAATGTGTAACATAAAAACTTTTATGTTGCACAAAATATATCATTAAGAAGATCTCACTGAGACCTTTAAAGTGGGAATGATGACCGATTATGTTATCTTATATTTTTAGTATTTATTTATAATTCCACTCTATAACTAATAAGCACATTTCAAAAGTTAAAATCTAAACTTAAAAGGCTGACAAAAAAACTGTTTTCACCCTTTTCATTGTTATAAATTTGAAATATTGTTATGTAATTTTATGCATTTTGATCAACACATATACTTAGTTGTCTATGCAGTGTAAAATGATATTATCAATTCTACAAGGCACATATAATTTGGTAAATTGCAGGAAGGAAAAAAACTGCCCTTTATCTATTATGGAACTAACATCTTTTATTGACAGGCGTCACTGAACCAGTGGTTTATCCAGAACATGGAGACAGTTGCATCTATGTATGAGGATCGATTTGACCTTCGTATACTCCAAAGTCAACCCATTGCAGAATCTAGCAAGGGCACAACTGAAAAGTTTGGTTGGTTGAAGAATCTTAGCCTAAGGAAATCTAGACCCTTGGTGTCTCCTTTATGTGCCGCTGTAATCAGCTCTGTTCGTGTTCCTGTCAAGCGGACCAATGAATTAAGGGCCCTTGTTGGTTGGTATGCTCTAATCCTTATAAACAACTGCCAGGTTCACCATGAGTTTCTTAAATATTGCAAGACATGGCGAATAGATATGATATTAGATGTGGCAGGTCAGGTAATGGGTCAATATTGGATCAGATCAAAAAGGTTACTTTCATGGTAAATGAAGGGTCGACCATCAAAAAGACTTCATTCATTTTTAAGTTCTTTTGTAAGTAATTAATGTGTCAAATATGCTAACAGACACTATATTCTTTAATTAACTTCATATATTATGTATGAGGTTTTATGCATTAAAACTATATTTGGCAATTTTTAAGATGTGTTTTGGTTGCAGATATTTCTTTAGGTTTTACACATATTAGACAATGTCATTACATTATTATTTTTACATTAGAGTCTTGATTATTCATTACCATAGTTGAATTTATTTAGTTTCCTAGTCTAGTTATAATACTTGAAACCCAAGTATTTCACTATTATCTACCTTATAAGTATACTCTTTTATAACCCCATGCATAAACAATCAAATTAATATATCATTATTTTTGGCTCTATAACACATTTGACCCATTAGATATCTAACACAACTGTATTTGATCCATTCATAAGTAAGTTTGTCCATCTCTAAATTAATTAGCGAATATCATCAAAATATCCTATATTTACTAATGCCAAATTATTAATAATTTCTTTTTTACTGCAGGAGGTACTACTTTAGTCTATACCTTGAAATGTCCGATATTACAATGCCCATTGTAAGGACAGTTGTTTCCAAAATCAGCGATGCCGTCTCTTTCTTTTTGGTTTGTCTGATCGGGCGATCCTTAGGACTCATCTATACTGGTATAAGACAGTCATTGAGGTGGAAGTAAGCTCTCATTTATGGTTCTGTTTTGCAGTTTTAATGATTTAGATCAAGGACAATGTATGCATGCAAAATAGAATACTGCATTTTTTCAATGATTTATCTTTCAAACAATGTCTTCCACTGCCTTTGCGCTATGGAATCACTTGTACAGTACCATTTATAAATGCATCTCCCTATTAAGGAAGAAGATATATGCAACCACTTGCAATATGCCAATATATCTTGGTATGGTTTCTTTTGGTGTCACTGGTTAACCAGTTTTCTACATAACAGAAGAGCATAACATATGAATCACATTATAAAGAGGGGCAATGGTTCCCAATTGGACAACATAGCTCATAGTAGACAGGGGTGTTCATGGTGCGCTTCGGCTGTTTTTGATGAAAATACTAGGCTAGACCAAAACATATGCAAACCAAACCAAATCTACTGGTTTGGTTGGGTTGGTCAAACCAGCCAAACGTTCTGATTGGATGATTCGATCAAATTCCTTTTTGAATATGCATGTAGCGTGCATGATTGGTTGTATTTTTCGCATCACAAAGAAATTATAAGGAATATCTGCACAGTAATTGGGAATCTTATGAAAGAAATTATAAGGAATATCTGCACAGTAATTGGGAATCTTATGTTATGAGGAAGTTAATCTCAAGAGTGTTTAACTGTTTTAAGATCCTCTTCATAGAATACCAACACAATCTTGAAAGTAGTAAAATACATATGGATATTAAGGATTTTGGTCATTTCCTAAACCACATAGTTCAAAGCTTTTTGGTGAAAACAATACACTGAAAGTTGAAATTATAAAAATGGTTTTGTTCCTTTTTTTAGTAAACGAGTACTTATTTATGGTTAATACTTCAAATATGACCTGTTTGAGTTTATACAAAACATATCTGTTGTTTGACGTAACTTTTGTTTTCTGTCAGGGAGGGCCAAATCGCCTTGCGATATAATGTATACAGCCTTACCTGATATCTTATGTATGAGAGTGTTTTTCCCGCCTTGAACTAATAAATAATAAGTATTTAGATACATTAAATAATTACTATTTATTATTATTCCTAGTACTTGTATAAACTTGGGTTTATTATCTATTAAATTCAATAGATTACGTTGGTTTTATATCGAATACTCAAGCCTCTAATTCCTCATGCATGATAAATTAACTAGCTAAATATTTTTTTTTTAAACGGTTAATTGGATTACTGACGAGCTACTGGTCCAACCAATCATCTTTATTATATGAGTATACCATTCGAGAACACACTCAAAAGAAAACTCATCATATGTGAGATAAATCCATTGGCTCAACCTGAAACCCTCTTTTTTGTCACATGTGAGATTTAAATCGAATACCTTTTATTTTTAATAAAGTTTTGGGGTGTCTCATCTTAACTATTTGTGCTAATAATCATAGGCAACTACCTAGAGGTGCAAACGAGCTGAGCCGCTCGCGAACTACTTGAGATAGGATCAATAAAAAACTCGAAACGACCCAAGCTTTATAAGCCCGAGCTTTAAAAAAAGCTCATATAATTATCGAGCCTGAGTCCGAGCTTCACGTATCAAGCTCGAGCCTAAACGATATTTTTTTGTATATTTTTATATAATTTATTAAATATGTTATATAAAGAATATTTGTTTTATCTAAAGTTATGATAAAACACAATTAAATAATATCTATCATGTTATATTTAATACCGTAAACCTTAATATAATAGTTGTACATGCGCGAAATATGAAAATTTTCTTTCATATATTGTCGTATGAGTAAAATGACTATTTGGATGATGACAAGTGACGTTAATATTTTACTATTTTAAGAAATCATTAAATAATAATAAAATATTTAATTTTTGATCTTACTCTGTTTTTAACGAAACTTAGGTAGATTCGTAGAGAAAAATGAGGTCGTCCCAACGCCGTATTCAAAATTTTATATAACTTTATAGTTTAAAAGTTACGAGGAAAAAACGAAATTATTATTATTATTATTATTATTATTATTATTATTATTATTATTATTATTATAAGTATGAAAATAATAGTAATTATATACTTAAGTATTCAAACAAGATAAAACTTGATTTAAATAGTATATAATTATAAAAATATAAATAGTAAATATAAATTGTTGTTATTGTTGTGGCGGCTGTTGCTGCGACTGTTGTTGCTGTTAGGAAAAAAATAGGAGAACAACGTTGAAATTGAAAAATTATAGAGGTTAAAAAATATGTATAAGTATAGGGTTTAAAATAAAAAAATTAAAAATGTTAAAGATAGTTATACTATATGCATAATAATATGTACATACAAGTTAGTAATTAAAGTATATATAATAACGTTTGTGTTTCTCAATCATCCTTATATATGGAGTATAGATTATAGATGCACAATAAAACCGTTCAAAATGATTAATAATAAAAGAGTAGAGATTTTGTAGTAATTTATAAAACTTTATCAATTATCATAAATCTATTATAACATAACTTTATCAATTATCATAAATCTATATAGATTATAAGTGTAAGGGAAAATTATAGTACAAAGTGGGTTTTTTCGTGCGAAATATATGAACTTCTTGCGTAATTATTCATTTTTCCTAATGATAATTTTGCCCATGATTTTATCTTTTTTTGTGTGATAATACTTTGTACCAAAGAACACGTATTTTGTTTTCTTAACTTTTTTGATATCTCTATAAATGTGAATAATTTACTGTTTGTTTCTTAAAATAATAGTATAATACTGTCATTTCAGTTGCAGTTCACAAAATATAAAAGTTTATCATGATATAATCGCTTTAGATCGATATGGGTTTCCATCAAAACGTCAAGTATCGATCCCAAGAATTTTATTGACTCAAGCATTACAATCTACCATTAAAAATAATGGAAATCTCGTTCAACTTAACATTAAAGGGCTATTATTTTCATGCAATATCCCAAGGAAAAGTACAATTCTCATGTACACGAGTACAATATCAATACTATATATATTTATATATGACAACAACAAACAAACCATAGATTGTTTAACTTATATGGTGTCCCACAATGACTCCAAAACGACACATAAAATGTCAAGAAACACAACAAAAGATGGACCAATTTTCTTAGTATTCTCAAAAGACAGCAACAAACAATTCAAGTTGTGGGATTCAAGAATCCATGTTTCTGCATCACATTCTTGGTTGCAAGAGCTGCAGCCTCACTCGGGCTCATCGTTCCTGATGCCCTGAGTGAGGCAAACTCCTTGGCGATCTCCTCTTGAATCACACTTCTAGCATTGCCAAGAGGATCGAGCATTGGTTGAATAATATTTGAGTTCGAAGATTGACCATCGTTGCTTTCTGTTGATCCGGTTGGTGGTTGGAACGTCTGAAGGCCTTGTGGGACTTCACCGTCCCTAAGTGTAGCCTCCAGATTTTGTATCAGTGGCACTGCAAAATAGGCATTTGAACTTTATAGTCGATGTTTTATTAAAAGTTATAAATTCTATTTGTAAAATTATCAGTATAGGTTATTATCAAACAATGAGTCATAATTTAAATTCCTAATATTTAAATAGTCTTTATTGTATATTAAAGTGAGGAATGCGCGCTATTAGACAACAGTCGATATGAATTGTTATATTATAGTTTAGATTAATAAAATCTAATTTGTGTTTACTGAAGTTAGAAACAATATTAAAGATTCAAGAAGAAAATATTTATAACTTACTTATAAGAGGTGCCAATGGACTACTAAGGACTTCATTAGGGAGGTTGAGAATGTACTCTGGGATGGTGGTTCCAACCAGATGTTGTGCAACTTCATTGCTGAAACAATTGCAATTATGCTTCAAGATATTGTACGTTTCATGAGTATATCGCGGAGTTATCTCCTTTAAATATGAATCAAACTCGTCTTTTGTAACATTGGTGACACCAAGATCAACCACTCGTAGCGGAGTCCCATAAGGTGTGGTTCCAACAGGAGTTTGTTGTATGCCATCTCCAAAATAGTATTCGTTACCGTATACTACTATCCCCGTGTGCCTGTTTAGTGAAACAGATCATGTTAGATGCTCGGATATCAAAATGATATCGCGTTATCATTTATAACCGAAGAGTGAAAATATGATTGTGGGTCTCGTTTACAGAAAGAAAGATATATACCATATTCCTTCAATAGGCTTCCCCAAAAGTGAAGTTGAAACCTGTTGAGCTAGCCCTTGGCTCAAGTCATACACATGCAAGCTCACCTTTTGACCCTCCTGTTGATTTCGAGTTCAAGTGGTTATGTTACCATGGGAAATGTTTTTGGCGCTCTAGCTTCTCATTTTGGGAAAACTTTCTGTCACATGTAATTTGTTTGTATCGTTTGTCCGTAATCAATTGGTTAAACTACTTTGGTAGTAGTCACCATAATCCGTCAAAAATCCAAACCGTTGGAAAAAACATTACCCACAACCATATATCTGATGGGGTGCGCTAACGATATAATGACGCGAACCCTTTCAACGATGGACTTTTAACGGATTTATCCTATCTATGGTCATAGTTTTGTAGTGTGTGGGCAAATTGGATAATATCCCATTAACAAAAAAGGTTAGGTTGAATCAAAATATCTTTTTGTACGTACATTTCTAGTTATCTAACTTTTGTCAAAAGCAATTTAGAATGCTGTATGCATGATGACTGATGAGTACACTTTGAATGATTCGGACCCCTTTACTTTATTTATATAACTCATCTAAACATGTTTTTTGATAATTTGTTTGAAAATATTGAGATAAACGAGCTAACTACAGGATAAAACACAAAAACTGAAAATAATAGGTAGAACCTCGTACCTCGGCCATCTCTCAAGAGTCAAATATAAACAAAAGTTTGAGGTGCTAGAATGCTTTGTATATGATGATGTCTTGACTGATCTGAACAACAATAAACTCTGTTCAAACAAATCCGAATAACAAAGAAAAAATAAAACAACATAAGCACCTATATATACACATAATGCAAAGATGTACTTTGTCTTCACAACCAATATTATGTTAAGAATTATGAGAACAATACAATTTGATTAACTATAAACAATGGACGTATTTTCTAATCTTCTGTATGCTTGAACATCACATATAGAATATATCTATTCCTTTTCATCGCATTGACAAACAGTACCTTAAGTCCCTCGTATACAAACCAAATTTAGATTAAGAAAACAAACAAAAACTGATCACAAAGAACAAAAGCATAAAGAATGCTTACTCTCACGTTTCAACGACAAAATGATGTTAACAATCAAATTGCTTGAAGAAGTTATGAACCATAATATGGAAATCTATTAATAAACCGACGAATGAATGTTATATCAAAGAACAAATGAATAATATGTCTTACAGATTCAGGATCAAAGAGAAGGGTGGAGAGAAAACAAAAATGTTTGGAAGGAGATTATATATATATAGAAGAGGAAGAAACTACGAACGAGTGGATCTCTTTGATTGCCCATGATATTCTAAAATCCATTGACGTATGTAAAGCATGGGTAAAAATTGGCCTCTTGTTTGTTTTAGGAGGTTGACTGTTATTAAGTTACATTAAGCCCCTTGATTAACTATTAACTTGCAAATAAATAGGTGTGGGTTATTGATAAATGTTATTCAATTTGATATATGCATAAAATATTTTATAACACTAGCATTAGCTTTTGTCTTGTGACATGAAAGTCACGGGTTTGAAACAATAGAAATGTCTCTTACATATATGTAAGATAAGAATTTCTAATCAAGCCCCTACACATGTGGGAGTCTCATGCACTGGATTTGCCCGTAAAATATGTAGCAAATAAGTCGAGCTAGTTGTGAAATAGTTATAAATTGAATCTGATTTGAGTTTTGATTTATATCGAATTTGAGATACAAATGTGGGTATGAGAGACTTGGATTTGAGTTTATAATACTTAACTTGTTGGAGTCTTGTGTTTGTGCTCATATTGTATGTAATAATTGTTGGGTTTGTTGGACCTAAACAATATTGTCTAACCATTTTAAACAAGAAAACGCAGCGGATTAACATCAAACATCAACCATTTGAAATCTGAAATTTATAGTTCATTTCATGTCTACAACAAACCCAAGAATGCAAGGATCTTATATATGTGTTTGAACTAGTTATGACCAATATATAACAACCCAAACAAGTGGAACATACTACCTTCCAAAGCTGCTGAAAATCAAGTTGTAGATGAAAAAAAAGGTGTTCTTGAGCAGCCAAAACATCAAGAGTAGATGTCCTCAAGTGCTCATACCCACAAGCCCTTTTAGCAACACCCTTTTGCTAGGCTTTTGTACACCAAAGGACCATGAATGTGCTGCTGAAAACGATTTCCAGCCGTGAATCTTTTGAGCAGCTTTGTAGATGAGTTTTGATGTCACAAAACGGCCAAGAATCCAAGGATAGAATCCCTCAAGCT
>BJCN01260130.1:0-12798 GCA_018326445.1 Flaveria brownii
GTCGAGAGAAGTTCAGTGAGTTTAGGGGATGTTTGTGAATGAATGAGTGAAAAACACAAAGTGTTCTTTTTATACTAAGTGGGAAATTTTAGGCGCATGAGCACTGTTTGTGCGCATGAGACTGAAAATAACACAAAAATTTTAGCGTATGAGCACTGTTTGTGCGCATGATGTTGAAAAATTCACTACGTATTTAGGCACATGAGCACTGTTTGTGCGCATGGTCTTAGGCGCATGAGCACTGTTCAGATGCATAAGCACTGTTTAGGTGCTTTTGCACTGTTCAAGCGCATGAGACTAGCTGAAATGCCCAACGGTTGGAAATTTTAGTTGAAACATCGAAATCTAGAAAAGCATGGTACTGTTTAGGCACATGATAGTTGATGAAACGCCTAATACTTAACCAACTATTTAGACTTATTAACACTATTTAGGCACATGAGAATGTTGAAATGCCTAAAACACTTGTGAATTTTCTGAAATTCAACATGCTCGTGTTTTGACTTCTGACCACTGTTTAGGCGCATATGATTTCTTACACTTGTATTTTTTCACATCTTCCACTTGAACGTTGTTTATACATATTAGTACTGTTCACATACTAATATTTAAACAATTTATCAAATTTTTGACTTTCACTCAGAATTTTCATATTTGACCCTCAATTTTTGAATTTTTGACATTTCATTTTTATTTAAAATTTTCAACAAACAAAATTAATTTCCCTTCATTTTAGTCTCTAAATTTAAACAAAAAATCTCATTTAAAAAGTTGCAAGAAGCTTTTCCACTTGTAAAAGTTTATAGGCTCATTTTTACATTATCAAACACACAAACTTTGAATTTTAGCTTTATGCTTTCCATTCAAACATTTAATTTTGATTTTCTTATAAACTCTTACTTTTTATTACTCCACCTAAACTTTTAAATTTCATGAAACTTAGATGTTTCTTAACGTGTCACAAGAAGATCACACTGATCATTATTAATTTGCCTGCTCACAGAAAACATGCATAAAATCAAAATTAAAGCAGAATAAAAATCTAATACATACAATTGAATCAATGTCTGTAGTGAGATCATATCAGATAAGATAAGCACATTAAAAGAAAATAAATGGTGAATAGTCATATACAATGATTAAATCCTGATCAGTATGTTCCAGGTTAGTGATTTCACAGCAAATGATACACAAGATCCAAGGACAGACAATAAGTGTTTTTGACAAAAGAAACAACTCACTTACTTTTTCAATTCTTGGATTGATTAAGGTTGAATTAGATATGACATGATGTGACCCACACATAGACTTAAAGAGATCAATTATCATCAAGACATGCAAACAAGCACAAATTCTCAACTTATTACCTGACATTTATTCATAACCTGAGTTCATGTTGATAATTTAGTAGAGAATTATCATGGATAAACCATTTGATAAACTCTAACCATCCATTTGAATGGGTTGTTCACATTGGCATCTTTTACATCAAAGGAGAATATCCAGGTCTGTAATCACATATAACAGAGGATATCTCATCACTTCAGGTCTATCATGACTCATAACAGAGAAGTGATATGATGCTTGTAACAGATCTCACGGTTAGTTATATCACCACCAGGTGTGAGTGTTGTAACTTTACAAGCAATCAATCTGATAAGCTAATACTAGTCATTAGTACTAAGATGAACACACATTCATGCATAGATGATTTAGTTGAATCATAAGAATTTACTTTTTTAGTATATTAGCATGAGATTGTCTATACCTCATATCTGATCATGTCAGACTTTATTGTCGAGTGAAATATGCAACTGATCTCACTAATGTACTATCATTTCTCACATATTGCAAAAACAGATTCATTCCTAAAACATGAATTAACAAAGAAAGAAACTATTTTTGTAGTTTTTGTTTTATATTTTTATCTTTGATTTTGGATTTTCTAATTTTGTATTTGGTTTTTCTGTAAAAAGAAAACAAACACACACAGACTACAATCACGCAATTAACTTTGACAGTGTCTCTTGCTATGACCTTTTGGATAAGGAAGGGTTCTGATCATGTTAAGACTTAAAGAACTAAAAATCTCAAAAACCAGTTTTACACATGGTGAATAAGACCAATTGACTCCATTAAGTACTCAAACCGTCCTAGTAAGAAGTCTTTAGTAAATAGAACTGTCAACTATTTTTCAGTTTCAATTTGAATCAAAATGATTAAACCTTTTTCAGAGTTATCTGCGAGAAAATGATATCGAATCTCGATACGTTTTGTTTTAAAATGTTGGACTGGATTAACTTTAATGAACATAGCAGCAATGTTATAAATGTAAATTGGTGTTTTAACAAACTTGAACCCATAATCCAGTAGTTGGTTTTGTAACCAAAGGATTTGAGAACATCCTGCTGAAGTAGCTATGTACTCAGCTTCTACGGTTGATACAGAGACATTTGTTTGTTTCTTGCATTGCCACGAGACTAATCTGCGACCTAAAAACTAACATTCACCTGTTATAGATTTTCTATCTTGACAACATCTACCATAATCACTATCAGTATATCCATGTAACTCAAAGTTTCCCTCATAAGGATACCATAGCCCTAAAGCCGTTTTTCATTTAAGATACCTGAATATCCTTTAGACAGTAGTAAAATGGGATTCTTTCAGGACTAATTGATACCTGGCACAGACATAAACAACATACATTATATTGGGTCTAGATGCAGTAAGATACATCAGAGATCCAATCATAGATCTGTATAAGGTTTGGTCAACTGATTTTCCTTTTGGATCAGGCTCAATCTTGGAGTTTACGTCAGCTAGAGTTCTTATGGACTGACAATCTTGCAATTTGAGTTTCTTCAAGAGCTTGTCAACAAACTTCTCTTGATTGATGAAAATACAATCAGCAAATTGTTGAATTTATAGTCCAAGGAAGAAATTGATTTCTCCCATAGAACTCATTTGAAATCGAGACTTCATGATTTCTTCAAATTCATTGCACAGTTTTGAACTTGTAGAACCAAATATGATATCATCAACGTACACTTGCATACATAAGAGATCATCAGCATCCTTCTTTATAAGTAGAGTTGGATCAATTTTCCCTCCCGTGTATCCATGTTGGATTAAGTGTTGTGATAATGTCTCATACTAGATTCTAGGTTCTTAATGGAGTCTACACAGAGCTTTGCTAAGCTTGTACACACGATGTGAAAGATCTGCATACTCAAAACCCGAAGGTTGCTTCACGTACACATATCAGTGATTGGACCGTACAAGAATACACCTTTTACATCCATTTGATACACTTTGAATTTCATGAATGATGCATAAGCCAGGAAGACACAAATGGATTCAAGTCTTGCAACAGGAGCAAATACTTCATCATAATCATTTCCTTCTTCTTGAGTGTATCCATGTGCAACAAGTCTTGCTTTATTTCGAATGACAATTCCTCGATCATCGGTTTTGTTTCTAAACAACCATTTTGTTCCTATAGCATTTTCTCCTTCAGGGAAACCTTCAAGATTCCACACTTCTTGCTCGTGGAATTGCAGTAATTCTTCTTGCATAGCCTCAATCCAACCATTGTCGTTTAACACTTCGGTAACGTTTTTAGGAACAACTTGAGAAAGAAAATAAGAGTATAAGCATAGGTTTGCTTGTTCTGATTTACTTCTTGTTGTTCTCTCATTCAATGGACCAATAATCTGAGATGTTGGATGGTTCTTGTGAATACAAGATGTCAGAATCTCATTACCTTGAATATGAACATCCAAATTTGTTTGATTCAAGTTGGAGAGCTGATGCACTAGGCTAGAAGAATGTGGATTGTAATTTGGAACTTGAGTTGATGAGTTGATAAAGTAAACAAGATTAATAGTATCAACTGCATCACCAGAGATAGATGATGTTCATGACTCAGGTTGCACAAATTCAGTACCATCATTAGGAATTGGTTGAGAAACATCTTGACCTTCTGACACTGAATGATCTGAATCTTGATTAGATTGATCATTTTCATTGAATCTAATCATTGAATCTTTAACAAAAGCGAAAAATGAGTAAACTGGGCTTTGATCATCTGGGTCGTCTGAATCTGAGTCATCACTGAAATATCCAAGATCTCCTTGAGCTTTCTTCTTACCTGTAGAATAAAGCAAGGTAAATTTATCAAACAAGTTAGAATGAAAAGAGTTTGACAATGGATCTAAATCAAATAACCAAGAAGGACCATTTGAAACTGCTGGAAAAGAATTTTGCAAGAATTTAACATTGAATGTTTCAATTATAACATTAGTCCTAGAGTTATATAATCGATAGGCTTTTGAAACAGATGAATATCCAATGAAAGATCCATTATCAGACTTTGATTCAAATTTTCCTTGATGATCACTTGAATTTAGAATCATGATTGGACAACCAAAAGATTTAAGGAAATCTATGTTTGGTTTCCTACCAAATATCAAGTTGTGTGGAGTTTTCATTTTATCTTTCACGATTAACATTTGATTCTGGACGAAACACGCAGTTGAGATAGCTTCATCCCAAAAAGTGATTGGTATTTTGGCATCTGCTAGCATAGATCGTGTAGCCTCAATCAGTGTTCTGTTGTTCCTTTTAGCAACTCCATTTTGTTGAGGAGTTCAGGGAGCACAGAACTGATGAGCTATTCCTTTCTCAACACAAAACATATCAATGTTAGTATTTTTGAATTTCGTACCATTATCACTTCTTATTATCTTCACTTTGTCATCTAGTTGATTTTTAACTTTAATGATAACTTCTTTTAATAAATCAGCCTTTTCAGATTTAGTATGCAAAAAGAAAACCATGAAAATCTTGTATAGTCATCAATGATAACTAAAAAAATATGATTTTCTTCCAATACTCTTGACATTGGTTGGTCCAAAGAGATCCATGTGCAACATCTGGAGTGGTTTGGAATTTGAGTTTATCGGCTTGGTCTTATAATACGCTCTATGTTGCTTTCCCTTCAAACATACTGAGCAGTGATCAGTTGTTGTAAACTTCTTGGATGGAAGTCCAATGACATGATTTCATGCTACAAGCTTGTTCATTTTCTTGAAATTAGAATGCCAGAGACGTCTATGCCAAAGCTGACTTCCATCATTTGATGCTTTAGCAATTAGAAAGGTTGTTTCTATTGATGGATCAAGTTGAGACATATCCAGTTTGTATACATCTCGATCCCTTTCAGCTTTAACAATCACCCAATCTTTGCTCATAAAACATGGCTTCAAGATATAACATAAAGAATCATCAAATAGAACATGATATGATTTATCACATACTTGGGATACGCTTAAAAGATTAAAGATCAATTGAGAACAGAAGTTGACTTTGTCGATGCTTATTATCCCAATGGATAGTGTTCCTTCCCCTGTTATCTTTCCACCTGCATCACCACCAAAGGTGACGTGCGTTCCATCCTTTAACTTAAATTCTTGAAGTAAGGCATGATTGCTTATCATGTGCCAGTTACACCCGCTTTCCACATACCAAGTATTGACAGGTCTTCTCGGGCGTACCTGCACAACAAAGAAATTTAAGTTAAGGTATCTACCCAAGCCGAAATGGTCTTGGGTTTTCCAAATTTATCAACAACAGTAAATTCCTTGAAATAAAGATTATTCAAATCTGGCTTGTTTTTAATAAAATTGCCAATTTGTCATGCATATGTTGTTGATTATTTTTGTAAACATTCATACCACTTGATTGACCAATTTTTGAAAAATATTGATTACCAACATGTTTATTATTCATTCTTACAGCTCTTGGTATGAATTTTTCTTTCTGAACTTGTCTTGGTCTCACATAATTGTTGCTTTGGAAAGACCTCAAATCTAAAGAGGATTGGTTACTTAATCTTTGAAATCCATTAGCTTGATTTCTCAGATACTGAGGATTAACATAACGTTTGATCAAGTGTGAACCGGAAAATCCTCTCTTAGGTGAACTCTTTCTAAGGTAGCAGTTTTTAGTGTTGTGAGTTGTTTCATCACAATAGATACAATATTTGTTTAAATAACAATCTGCTGTAGAATGATTTCTCATGTCACAGATGTGACAGTACTTGTTGAAAAAGCACTCAGCATTGTTGTGATTACACATATCACAAATTTCATAGTACCTTTTTGGAGATTTAAACAATTGTTTGTTAACTTTTGATGTTGACGTTGTATATGATTCTTGTTTATATTTTGGCGTCAAAAAGTTGAATTGTTTTTTTATTTGTCAAATTTGACTTTTGAGTTAACATTTTGTTCTTTGATACATTATTTTTCTTCTTTTGTTCATGGACTTCTTTCTTTGATTCCTTAGGAACAAATAGTCTTAGAATCTTAACCCGTTTTTAGATCAGAGTGAGATTTATTCTTAGGACTTAGTTTAATTTCTTGGAAAGAATTCATGTTCAACAAACCAGCAGACACAAATTTAATTGGTTTAACTTTAGTTCCTTGATTTGTTGATTTTGTTGGATTTTCTGAACTTTTGTTCTCTTTAGTTTTTGCTTTATTTGCTTTTCTACTTCTTCTTCATTGATTCTTTGATTTAGAAGAACTTGATTTAATTTCAGATTGAACATCATCAGGTGAAGATTATTTTTCATTTTCTTTCAGTTTCAGATCAACGGAATTTGAATCTTCTGATGTTCCTTCCTCTTGTTTAGCTTTTTCTTTGGTTTTAATTGTCACTTCTACCAACACAGAATCAGTTGGATCAGAAGTTTTCTTACATTTCTGTTTTGGTATATATGATTTAATCTTTATGGGATGACCATTTTTATCTTTTCATCATCCTTTTCAACTAAGATTTTTACATTTGCCTTTTCTTCTTCATTATCAGAGTTCTTAGTTTTGTTCTGATAAGCTTTGAGTTTAGCTTTGTTTTCAGGTGAATGATCATGTGTGTTAAAGTTTTCTGGTAGAGTGTTGGTTATTGAATCAGGCATTGGTTCATGGGTGAATCCTAATCCTACTTTTTGTTTATCTTTTCTTTCACTCACCAGGTTTTCAACAATTATTTTTGAACTTTTAACCTTAGCAAGATCTACCTGAGTAGCAGCTTGTGCTATTTTCTCCTATTCTAAATTTTTGGTCATTTCTTCTAACCGTTTAGAAAAAATTTCTAACTCTTTTAATGTTTTGTTCCAAGATGTTTAAAGATAAATGATCTTTTGATATGATATTTTATGGTCAGATTTTAATTTGTTATGCATTGACTCTTCTTATTTAAGTCTCTCGCAGATTTTATATGAGTAGCTTCGATAGTATTTAACATGTTCGAAGCATCATTTGGTGCAAAGTTTCTCCCTCACTTCAGATAGTATTTTAGGGTATTTTAGGGAAGAAGTGACAGAGTTTGAGGATGAGTTTCAACATTGGGTTGATTAGACTGAGCCATCAATGCAATCTCATCTGAATCCTCTTTGGGATCAGACTTGTCACTCCAATCATAATCATCTTCTTCATTATCACCTTCCATTTTTGGATCACAGTGCTCTGACCAATCTTCCCCTTGGATTTCTGCAACAAGAGACAAACTTGAGGTTAGATCATTGGTAAACTGTTCAGCATAGGCACTCCAATCATATCCATCTTTCACACTGACTACAAGAGCTTTCTCAGGTTCATTAGATGATTTTGATTCATCTTTAAGCTCCGGCATCGGAAGACTTTGATATGGCTTTTGGAATGTCTTCTGATTTGATTGGAACCTATGATTGCTAGAACTTGAATGAGCATTTCCTCCATTATTCCTTGGCGTTTTTCATTCTCTAGAGAAATGCCCATAACTGTTGCAATTAAAACACCTTGACTTTGACTTGTCAAAACCAACAGTCTTATTAGCACTAGGCTTATATTTCCTGTTGACATACGAGTGTTTTGTGTTCTATAGGTAATCATCACCATCTACCAATTTAAACCCATCTCTTCAACATCTTCAGGATCCATCTCAAACAAATCCTGCAAAACAATATCTAAATGTATTAGATGACTACCTTGATATGCTTAAAAGCTTGCCATAAAGGCAGTGAAGGCAGTTTTAGACTCTTCATCCTCTAATAGGATGTTTATCACATCATTAACTTTGCTAGACTTAGCAGGGCTAACAGATGGAGTCTCTGTTTGTGGCTTTGAATCTTGAGAAATAGGAGGAGACTGATGTGACATCCGGTAATTTTCCGTTACCAAACTCCGTTAGTTCCATTACGTCTTGCATACACGTGTCGTGAGCACACACTAGTTGTCGTTGAACGTTGGTCACTTAATAAATCTAATCTATGATAAATAATAATAATCTAATTAATAATGTTGATTACTAGTTATGATTATGTGGTTCATGATTTTATAGATTTTAAATGTTTGTTTTATAAATTTTACGCGATAAAGTGACAACGTGTAATATATATTTCATGTGTTGTGTGAATTATTGTAAATGTTTAGAATTATTATTGTTGTCTAATAGTACTTTTAAATTGTAATTGAAATTACTTATAAAGTGTTAAAAAGATTGGTTTTATAAAATAAAAATCAAGGAGTTAATTTATAATTACTTTTTACCAAATATTACCAAAATTAACCCAACCCTAGCCTCCCAAACCCCCATTCGGCCGCAACCCCACCTCCACACCCCATTCTTTGTGATTTTGATCCAAAAGCAAGCATACAAGTCGAATTTCAAGTGGTTTCAAGTAGTACAAGTTGATTTCAAGTGTAAATCACCATCTAAACTCATCTAAAGGTTAGTATTATGTTGTTTTTGCCAATTTTGTGTTCTTGAGGAGCCCTAATCCAAAAATTTTGATGATGATATGAAATTGATGGTTAATCCACGTTAGTGTTGTTGTATTGATACTAGATTGTGTGTTATTTGAAAGTATTGATGTGAATTTGGATGTTCTTTGTCAAATTAGGTCAAAGCTAGAAACTTTGATTTGGGGAAACTTTATGATTGATCAAATTGATGTTGTTTGATGATTTCATGATGTTAGTTTGGTTGGATGAATGCTAGAATACATTGATCTTACAAGAAATTAATGAATTGAAGGCATTGTTCATAGGTTACTAAGAATAGTAACTTTATTTTGCATGATATGATGATTTGATGATGAATTGATGTTGTTGAAGTGTTTAGGATGACATATGTATGTTAGATTGATGATATGTATGCTAGAAAACCAAGAATGAATGTTGTAGTTCATAGATTTCCTAAAGTAGTAACTTTTAAGGTATGAAATTGATGAATTATGATATTTGGATGTTGTTGATCATGCTTAGATGTTATTATGAACTTGAAAGGGTATATTATTGATGAATTCATGTACACATTGGGTGCTTGGTAGATTTTAGGATGTACTTTCCTAAAAGGGAAACTTTATTTGCACAAAGTTTGTAGGAGGATAGTTTGAGCATGTTTGGGACATTAGGAGCAGATTAGCATGTCCATGGATGATTTCTAAGGTGATAGAACCCATTAAATTGGTTGTTCGGAACGCCTATTTGGTTATGTGTGATTTATGCACTTTGATGATCATGTATGATGTTGAATGTGGATTAGTAACTATGGCATCGTGTTTGGGACTGGAAATCTATCATCTTGGTGTATGTTGAATGCAATGAATATGTTGAATGCGTTGTTGGATAGTATAGATGATTAATTGGTAAATTATCTATTTTGGCCTGTTTATGATAATTCATAGTTATGGGTCATATGAGTAGGTTATGCATGATTTGACCTTGTATGATGTATGATTATGTTTGTTTAAATGGTTTACAACACATAATGTCACCAACGGGTTAAACGGGTCAACTGGGTCAAACGTGTTTGTTTTCCGAAACCTTGAGTCTTTGGTTGTAGTGTACTTAGGATTCCACATGTTCTCTGTTTACACGTAGTCATGTACTTACATGATCTAGGTAACCTCTGAAGCTTGTTTGTCCACTCTTTCTTCCAAGTAAACTCTAAGTATTTGTATGCATATCAGGTGAGTTCATGCGCCACTCTTTATTTAACCTCTTTTGGGGGAGATAGCATACTGGTAATTTTCACAAACGCTTTCTATACTTAAGTTGTGTATAATATTAATATAGTGCTGATTACCATGGAAAAGTCCTCACACTTTCGAATTGTTAATATTGAATAGCAGGGAAACTTGGGTAGTACTACTGGGTCTGACGAGCCCCACCTGCGTGACTCGAGGTCAAACAGGTGGAACTTGTCCTATGAACATTTGTCACGACCTGGTAAGTCGTGACAGGAGGCAAAAACTATCACAGTTAGCTTCAATTGCAAAATCACTATGAGTTAATATTTATTGTTAGTAGACTAGCTATCTGTTACAATACACTACTTATATATATCACAATTGTTAAACTGTTTATGTTTGAACGCCAACTCTTGAACTCACCAACCATTGTGTTGACATTTTAGTATGCAATTCTCAGGTCGATAACTCAGCTTGCCAGTAGGAGCACAACACGGGTCCAGCATGGATTCAAAGGCATTATTTTATAAACACATTTACTTGCCTTTTAATGATGAGTTTCAAACATCTGGATGGCGCATGTTTTGCCATATTATACATTTAAACACTTTGGGTCTGTCTTGTTTACAATACGCTTCCGCATGGTTTTAAAGTTTGAACTTTGGTTTGTTTTATTTTAAACATGGCATGTAGAGTCGTTCTGAGTAACTATTGACTGTGATCCTGGTTTGTTCAAACGCCTCGCGGTAAAACTCCGCACGTGGATTTTGAGGGTATTACAACTGACGTTGAGGTTGAGGTTTTGTTGTATAAGCAGGTGAACTAGTGAATGATGAATCAGTAAAGAATCCTGCTCCTACAAATAAATCTCCCTCTTCTTCAGTTACACTTTCATGCTTAGCCATGAAAGCATTCTCAACAGTGTTCGCTAGAGAGGCAACAAATTGATACTGTGACATTGATGATGTTCTGTCATTATTTCTTGAACTCTCATCGATCTTCACATATTCAATCATGGCAATTAACAGATCTAGATCTATTGGAAATTTCTCTGTGTGCTTTAACAATGTCATTGTTTGTTTCCATGATGATGGTAAAGCAATGAGAAGTCTAATGTTGAGATCCTCAAGATCATGTGTAATGCCAACTGTTGATATCTCTATAGTAAGCTGAACATATCTGTTCTTCATCTGGTTGATGGTCTCACCAGATAGATATTGAAAAAGCCCGAACTGCCTCTTTAGTTTTTGCTTTTTGAGGTTTGTATCTCTTTACCTCCTTCACAAATGGTCTTCAAAGCTTTGTACATTGTGTAACCAGTTTGATGACCATTAAGCCTGGCTAGGACTTCAAGAGGTAGTCCTTTACACATCAGTGAGTAATCTTTGATATCATTCTTGACCTTTCTCAAATCATCACCTTGTAGACCATCTTCAGGGTAGGGTTCTCTGTGAATATTTTGTATAAACAAAACCCCTATCAGACCCATCAGTGGTTATAGGAATGTATGGTCCCTTTTTAATAGATTTCCAAAGATCAGTGTCAATGGAGTTCAGGTGATGTTTTAATCTGATGGACCAATTTTTAAAGTCTGCTCTGTTTTTAAGTTTAAGAACTCTATTTTCAGAGTCTTCTGATTTCACCATTTTTAGATTTTGATTTTATAGAAGAAGAAATATTTTTGTTGATTTTTAAGTTTTTGAATTAAAGAAATGAATTAAAAAAATATTTTTGGATCTTTTAAATTTTTAAAAGAAAATTTTCTAAGTGTTAAGGTTGATGCACCTAAACAGTGTTGAAACACCTCAACAGTTGTGATACTTCTGGATTTGACCTAGAAACGTCTAAAGGATTGCCTTAGAATAATTCTAAAAAACGGACGACTTTAGAAACGCCTAAACAGTACTAAGGCGCCCAAACAGTTGTGGAACGCCTGGGAGTAAAAACGCTCGAACAGTTCAAAAGCGCCGAAACAGTTGAAATGCGCCTAGAATTACTTAGTTTCTGGTTAATTCTAAAGTGTCCAAACTGTAACACCTGGTTATTTTCTTAAAAGACTAGATATATAGAATAAAAGAAAGAAACGCAATAATGTCCAAGTGGAGGGACTAAAAGTGTCCAAAAAGGACAAAACTTTCAAAAGTTGGTGTAAAGGTGAGTATGGCCGCCCACCCTCACCTCACTTCACCAATTTTCTCGGTTTTTAGAGAGAGAAAAAGCAGAGACTTCGAGCATTAGAGAGAGAAAGAAGAAGAATTCGAAGTTTAAGGTAAGATTTTGTGTTTTAAGTCATTTTTAGTCGATATAGTCTCGGTTATATGCTCATATGTGTTATTGCATGTTTGGGTTGTGTGTTTTAGGTGTTAAGAACATCTGAGAAGTTCAAAGGAAGGGTTTAGACTCGAAAACAAGCAAGGTGAGTTCTAGACCCCGCATTTTTTACCTGCTTTATAAATTCTTTGGGGCTGAAAATGTATTTAAACGATTGTACATACGTTATATGTGTAACCGTATGCGGTTGTGTTTATATGTTGAGAATTTAAAGTTGTTTGTGTTTTGTTTAAGCCTAAGAACAAGATGATAAGTTTAGAACAAGATGTCATAGTAATTTGGGACTGAAAACATGTTAGAAACATGTTACATAGGTTGGCCATGTGACTACATAAGGCCCATACGCCCAAAACTTGCCTTAGAAATATTCTAAGTAGGGTCATGCACCCAAATAGGGCTCATGTGCGTAAACAGTAACCTCGTGCGCCCGAAATTGCCATAGAAATGTC
>BJCN01260174.1:0-13151 GCA_018326445.1 Flaveria brownii
GAAATGTGTTAGAACGAATGTAATCTATGCTTTATCATGCCGCCTATGGCTTCCTCACACTTGCTTATTTTGATATACGTTTTGAGTTGTTTGACGTTTTAACGTAAATTGCGTTTAAATATAGTCAATTGAAATAAAATATGTTTTCATTCGATGGTACTAATTGGTGTTACTCTATGTTTTACGTAAATTTAGTTCGAAAACAAATTGAGTCGATTATATTTTATACTTGATCATGACGCGTACGCTCGCCGCCGCAGCAACGCGCGACGAGTTAAATAACTAGTTAGATCTTAATAAGCTAAACCAGGCTATAATGTGTCGTATTATATCATAATTTGTAATAGTAGATCATACATGTAATTATTGATTGTTTTGCTACTAAGTTGTCTACCCCTATTTAATCATCGTTGACTATCATATTTGGTGATCATTGATCAATGTTGCCTTAATTGATGTCCATACATATCCCTAATTACCTTTAGTCAACCAATATGGACATTAATTGACTTTTTAGCCGCTAATTTTAGGACCGATTTGGCTTTGGTCATTAATTTTACAACCAAGTTTATTTTGGTTGGTAATTTTGCGTTCATTTGATTTTGGTCACTATACATTCGCTAATTTTACGAATGTTTTTGACGATCGCTATATTTACCATCATTTTGCTACCGGATAAAACTTAGTTACTATTTTTGCAACCCGTTATGTTTCAGCCGTTAATTTTGTGACTATTTTGGTTTGGCCGCTAATTTTACGACCGGTTTGGCTTTGATCGCTAGTTTTACGACCAAGTTTGTTTTGGTCGGTAATTTTGCAACCATTTGATTTTGGTCGCTATGCAGTCACTAATTTTACGACTGTTTTTGACGATAGCTATATTTACCACCATTTTGCGACTGGATAAAACTTAGTCGCCATTTTTGCAACCCATTCTATTTCAGTCGTTAATTTTGCGACCGATTTTGTTTTGGTCGCTAATTTTATGACCGATTTGGATTTGATTGATAATTTTATGACCAAGTTTGTTTTGGTCGGTAATTTTGCAACCATTTGATTTTGGTCGCTATACAATCGCTAATTTTGCGACTGTTTTTTGTGGTCGGAAATTTTGGTCGGTTTTGCTCAATTCTGTAGTAGTGATAACAAGTATGATTATAGAAAAATCTAAAAGTAATTATTAAAAAAATAAAACTTTCATAATTTAATAATAAATGAGCCTATCCCAAGCTTCAGCCTAAACGAGCTTGGGCTCGTCTCGGCTCGTTTACAACTGATGCATGATGTAACATGCATCTCCTTGAGCGGAATGACTTCAACAAATCGACCCAATGAAAAATTAAAATAAGCGATCTTATAGTTTTTCTCGTAAATAAAATAAACACCAAAATAATTTAATCAAAGGCTCGATTGTCAACTTTGAGTACGTACGATATTAGATAACCAGTGTTTTGTATCACTGTCGTTTCTTTGACTTTGTTAAAATTTGATTATTTTGGTACACTAATTATAAAAAATAGTTGAATTTTTTTCACATTATTTGATCTTCTACACTTCATCAGAGGTTGATATAGTCAAACTCTATCGAGTTTAATGCTAGAATTAGAATACAAAAATATGAGCTCTAAATGTAGTTTATTAGATGTCTAAATAGGTTTTTAAAGCTTTTAAACCCTTGTAAAGCGTATTATTTTGTAGTTAACTTGAATAAATTGATGTCATTGTACTTGAAAAGTGATAATTCGAAATAAGCAACAATTTCTAAAAAGTAGGGACGTGCATATTGACAAAACAAAGATAGCAATAGTTTATTTATAATTTTCTAACTTTTTGAATAGTAAAATGTATTAGTACTGTTATTTCTTAAGTTGAAAGTCATAAAATCAACAGGTCACTATCTGTTTGATCATACACACGTACATATTACACACATGTATATAAAACTCGTCAAAATTGTTAAAAACTTGTTTGTGAATATTTTATGTTATAATTGGAGATGCAAGATTTACATTCAATTACTCGTAATTCTTGTTTAGAATAAACTTTTGTTTAGTTCGACTTTAAATTATATTAATCACTAAGTTAATTAAAATTTTAAAGCTACAATATCTGAATTGATATTATAACTTGTTTTTGGTACTAGATAAACTTTACGAGACTAATTTTTGCTTTAGTTCTGTTATTAATAAGTGGACGGGCTGCATGTGTCCATGTCACGTCTCTGTTTTGAATAAAGTTTATCAGAAATATATATAAACATTAGCATGACGTGGCAGTGTATTTTGGACTTTAAGAAAACGTTCTTTTGTTATGAAAATTAGCATTAAAGAATATAAAAAAATTAAAATAGATAACTTATAAAATTACATATTTTTTCAAAACACAAGTTTTTATCATATAATTTGCAATATTATGTTCTTCAAGCATAGCTTCTAAAATTGCACATTTTCTTAATACACAAGTTACTTTAACATAATTAGTTATTTTAAAACTTCAAAAAAATAATATGTAGGATTTTGCAGACAATATAGTTGGAAAATAAGCAAACAGTTCACACATATCAGAAAATGCACACGCATGTCTGTCATGAGTGAAAACTGAAGAAGTAAAGAACAGGCAGCTAGATTATGGCAAGTTGTCCTTTTGTAATTAGTTTTGATGTTGTAATTAATTCCTGAAGGCCGTGTTTTGTTTGCTAATGTTGATTAATTCAACAATATCTGAGTTCATATACTATATATAGGGCTGTTGGTCTTTGAATGAAATGATAGGAGAAGAGTTTTATTAATTGTTAATCATTGTGTATAAGATCTCATTGTTAATATATTATTGAGCCATACCTTTGCATCTAGATCTAAACCTAGCGAAATAAACCTTTTCGTTGAATATTACTTGTCTGCTAAAGCTATGTTAAATCGAATGAAAATCAAGGCAAATGCTCATTACAACATTAACCATACATGAAGTTATATGTTTAGTGAGGGATTCATAAATTTTTATGAGTGGGGTAAAAGTTGACCGGGTTCAAATAAGTAGGTTCAAAGCTGATTAAGTAAAAACATTATTGTTTTTTACTTATATCGTTTCAGTCATCTAAAAGGTTAATGAAATACTGTAATTTAGGTAAACTTTAATATATAAGATGCAATAAAGATTTACTTTTCTAAACTAATAAAATAATAATTTTTAAAACTATATATTAAGAAAGTGAGGATGTTTAACCATGGAAAGAAGGACGGCCGGCGGTAGCGACTCTGATCGAGGAATTGTGGTGATCTTCCATCTCACTTGTTGCTAAAAACTAATATAACTATTATTGCAAACTTAATTATATAAAAATCATCACATATCACTATAAAAGCATAAAAAATTAAAATGGTTATATGACATAACACAAAAAAAAAATATTCTAACGAAAGTAAAAATTTAATATTATATGACTCTCATAAACATACAATAAGTGCACTGTAAAGTCTAAAATAACTGTTCCTGTTACAAATTATCTCACATACGATTTTGTATGCATTTAAAACCAACTTTTTTTAAACGAGTTTTTTATTTCACCCCTTTTGGTTGTGAGACCCTACTCGTAAGATATGTACACGAACTGATTTAAATCCAAATAAAAGTGTAATTTTATGAAGTAACTAAAATATATGTTTTTTTCGAGATAAAAAATATCGTATATGTGAATATTAACATTCGCAACTATTCCTTGCATGTTACGGTTTAGAAAGAAGTTATAGAGACGTGTTTTAAATTTATAAAAGAAAACATTTTTTGATGACGTTTTTAGTTTACCATCATACTCGTTTGTGAAGAAAATTTGTCACATCTGGAACATTTCAGTTTCGTACTTCCGTACATAATGATAAAAGTCAAAAACCACTACCATATACGGAAATTTTGTTTCCGTTCACACCCCCTGACTTCTTTTTCTAGCCTATATATACCCCTCACAATCACATCGCCTACAGGATCACAATCATCACATTCCTACACACATTTAAAAAGTGATAAGAAAACACCATTCATTCAATCTCATATTTCATCTTTTATTGATCACAACAACATTCATCAAACAATATGAAGAAATTTGTTTTCTCTCCCAAACGATCTTCATCGTCTTTCATCGCGCATTACCCTTCTCCTTCGCGTTTCATGTTACCAGCACCGAGTAGAAGTTTATCTGACTCGGTGATGGTACAGACACTGGAGGTTGCAGAGCCTATTATCATGAAATGGGACCCTGCAACCTCGAATTACGCGAATGTCACTTCGCTATTCTACGAGAATCGTAGAGAGGCTTTGGAGTTTATCAAGCTTGTAAACAAGCTTCACAAGGCGATGCATGCATTAGTTGCTGAGAATTCAAACTCCGATTTGCTAATCAGAGCTCAGCACCTAATGCAGATCGCCATGAAGCGGTTGCAAAAAGAGTTTTATCAGATTCTGTCGTTGAATCGAGCGCGACTGGATCCTGAATCGGTTTCGACTCGATCGTCTAGAACGTCATTGAGATCGAGTTTATCGGATTTTGCTGATGAGTCTGATGATGATACACGAGTTGCTGAAGAATTGATCGGTGAAGTTGAGGATGCAGCTGAAGGAGTAATGGCGGATCTGAAATCAATAGCAGATTGCATGATTTCATCTGGTTATGGTATGGAATGTGTGAGAATTTATAAAGTTATTCGCAAATCGATCGTTGATGAAGGTATATACAAGCTTGGAGTCGAGAAGATGAAATCCGCTCGTGTTCATAAAATGAGTTATGAGGTTTTAGATCTGAAGATACAAAACTGGTTGAATGCGATGAAGATTGCCGTGAAAATACTATTCAACGGAGAGAGAATTTTGTGCGATCAAGTGTTCGCATCGTCTGATTCGATTCGTGAATCGTGTTATACTGAAATCACTAAAGAAGGAGCTTCAATTCTGTTCGGATTTGCAGAAATTGTAGCTAAAAACCGTAAGAAATCGCCGGAGAGGATCTTCCGATCGCTCGATATGTACACTGCGATCGCCGATCGGATGCCGGAGATCATTTCAATGTTCTCGTTTCCGTCGACGTCTTCCGTCGTCGATCAAGCAATGAACTCACTCGTAAAGCTCGGTGAATCGGTGCGACTAGATCTAACCGATTTCGAAACGCTACTCAACAAACAATCGTTGAAAACAACCGTCGCCGGTGCTGGAGTTCACAAATTCACAATCGAAACGATGAATTACCTCACTCTTCTAGCAGATTACGCTGTACTACCAGACATAACGTCAACCAATCCACCACCAGAGAACATTCCGATGCCGGAGACATTCTTCAACAGATCATCGTTAGAAATCTCTCCGTCACCGGCGGTATCGTTGCGGTTAGCTTGGCTCATCTTCATCGTCGTCTGCAAACTCGACGGAAAAGCAAAGCACTACAAAGACGTATCTCAAGCGTACCTATTCCTCGCGAACAACCTGCAATTCATCATCTCCAAAGTCCGATCATCAAACCTCCGGTACCTTCTCGGCGACGAGTGGATAAACAAACGTGAATCGGAGGTCAAGAACTTCGCCGGAAGCTACGAGCGTATAGCATGGAGCCACGTCATCAACGCCGTTCCGAAAAACGTGAACGTCATCACCGAAGAAGAAGCACGAGATAGTTTCAAGAGGATAAACGTTGTGTTCGAAGAGACTCACCGGAAACAGTTAACCGTGGTGATTCCGAACCGTAAGCTCCGTGATGAGGTTAAACTGTCGATTGCTAAAAAGCTGTTGCCGGCGTACAGAGAGTTTTACGACGTGTGGAGAGTGGTCGGAAAAGAGAGAAAGTTCGCCGGAGTTGTGAAGTACGCGCCGGAGGATATCGGAAACGCGCTTTCTGATTTGTTCTTCGGGTCTGGAAGCGCGTCGGCGTCGGGGTCATCGTCGTTGTCGGAGTCAAGAAAGTCGGTTTCACGGTGAGGGTAGGCGGTTTGAAAATGAATATAATAATGCGATTTTGTACCACCCTGGATTCGTGGAGGACTGTATGTGTAAATATAATAATTATGTTATATTTGACTATGTGTTCCTGGTACATGGGAATGTGAAGTACTATCGTATCGATTCCTTAATGAAAAAACTATGGACAATTTGAGATTAAACATGATCGTATATTCGTGTGCATCGTCGTTATGGGTTTAAATTATACTGAAATGTTGTGGTTTTAGAGAAGAGTAGAGTAGAGTAAAGTGTTTGTGTTTTGCGTTAGAATCACATGACATTTCATAGTCAGTTTAATTTTGTTTGATCCATGAGATAATGATTGATTGTAAAAAGCAAATATATTTGTGACATTATATGTATATTAGTGTCTTAGATATCTAAAAAGTTTAAAAAAGGGTTAATTATTATTTACTTGTTCTATAAGGACCGATATACCCTTAGCTTAATCACTTAGAATATACGTAAGCGTGATTTTTCTTATCAAATTAACAAGAGAGGAGTAACATGAAACATTGTGAAAGATATGGTTGTAATATAAAAAAAAATAAAATAAATATTTTCTTGACGAGTTAAGATGACCCTCGTGTTTTTTTATTAGCATTGTTTAACATTGATTAGGTTATTCGTGGAATTTTTTTCTAAATCAACAAGCATGTTGAATGTTGAACGATTCAATGCTCAACACTAATCGACTTATTTAAAAAGAAACACCTCCTAACTTGAATAAGTTTGGAGATTAAACGACTTACATTTATGTGTGTTTATCAAATGATAAGTACATTTTATGTACTTTGGGAACATTAAAATTGTGAAGAGAATGAATCTTGTTTTTATGTACTGTTTTTTATATAATTTCCATTTTTATTAGAGTAATTTTTTTAATCTATCTCAAATCATCAAACATCCTTAATAATAGTAACTTACGAACATGGGCAAAAATATACAATTAAAAATACATAGGAGTCGTTTACTATACAAAGTGTAGTTTTCATGAGAAGCATATGAAATAACCAAAGCGTGACACGTGTTTTTTTGAAAGAGTTTAATTTTGTCAGCTCCACAATTACGCATATAAGGTGGATAATTACACAAGTTATATTCATTATCACGCATGTTAAAAGTACTCAAGTTATATATAATAACTAGATTTAGTGAACCCGTGTATTACACAGGTTGAATAAATAAAATATTAAATAAAATAAAAGTTTATTAATTATAAAACAATATTTTAAAATATACGATTAAAATTACGTATGAGTAAAAACTATAAGTAATAAACAATGATAAAAAACATCTTAAATTTTGAAAAACAATGATTTTATTGATGGTAACAAATAAAAAAAGAAAAAGAGAAGAAAATGAAATAAAAAACAATTGAAAATACTGATGTATATTTTAAATACTTTTTTCTAATAGTATTTTATTTTAATTTCTAAAAGCAATTCTTTATTTTTTCTAATAGTAGTTTCTATAAAAAACATATAAAATATTATAATTGGTGTGTCTTTGAGTGATACTATACAATATTAAACTAAACACTTATTTTAAAACTACGACTTATTTTGTCTTTCAAAAAATAAAGATTTGATAAGAAGATAATTTTAAAAATTAATCAATAGAGTTTGCTAAGAGTACAAGTAAGAGATATATGTTTTATAGTTTAAAGTGGAAGGGTTTTAATGTATATCCGGTTAATTTTAGATGGAATTATATTTGAAAACAAAATGTGTATTTAATTTAAAAAAATTAATACAAAAATGGTTGATTGAATTCTTTTGGACGGGAAAAATATTTATTGTTAAATGTCAAAATGTCATGTGGCATTAGATGAGTTTAAAAAGTGACATGTGGCAACCATAATTACTCTTTTATTAGAATAGTAGGATTACGGAAGTTATATTAATAATTACGCAAATTATTTTTCATAATCACGCATTTAATAATCATGCAAATTATATATAAAGCAAATAAACATTTTTTTAAAAAGGTTATATTTTTTAGAAAGAGTATAGCAAGTAAACGTGCTTTTCAAGAAAAATAATATTGTATAAAAAGTTATACGCGTTTAAAAAAATTGAAGGAATTTAGAAAAATCAATAATTGAAAGCTAATTTCATATGTCCCTCCAACCCTTTTGATTTCAGAAGTATAATCTGAACCATTAAATTCTTGAATCAAAAGTCGATATTACTTCTTAATTATACTTGGCATAAAAACAACAATGTGTATTTTAAACTATTTAAAATTATAAATAAGCAAGCTAATTTTAAGTAACTTATACATGTTGATGATAGATGTACCAAAACCATTAATTCAAAAAAAAAGTCACATGAAAAATTGGACAATTTGATACAATATTATTAAAACTAATCCTTGAAAACCTGAAAGTCTGGCTGTAACCACTTGATTAGACCCTAATGCGATTAGCCGATTATCAGAATTTGAAATTTTTGATGAACAAACACCATGACAAAAATTCAACTCCTCTAACTTATAAGGAAAAGTGTGCACGTGAAATCAACTACAATGTGAATGGTCCGGATGTGCAATATATACATAAGATACGACGACTTTTATTATCACTATTTTTTAATAGTAATTTCGTAAAACATTTTTTTTCTTGTTTATTAATTTGAAATTTTTTATTTACAAATTAAGAACCCTATTTGGTCACATGTCAATACATCAAAACTATCATGGAAAGTGAAGCCTTCAAAATCACATACGAGTGTGTGGGGTACGTCATAGTGTTTCTTAGAATTTGATATCATTGATGGATATATCAACACCACAAAGAAGATTCAACTCATCTTAACTTACATAGGAAAATTGTGCACTTTGGAATCAACTATTGTGAATAATTCATACATGCAAAACATATGTAAGAATTAACAATTTTCGTTACCGGTATTTCTTATAATTCCATAGACGTTTTTTTCTTTGTTCACTGATGTGACAAAACAACAAACGCTTGCAAGTTACGAAAACCTATTTGGACATATGTCAATTAAGGCATCAAGACTCGTCAGGGTCGTGAAGCTTACGGAATTAAATACGCGTTGGTAGGGTTTGTATTTTGGATCATTTTCTTTTGTGATGACAATGACAATATCAACATAAAAATGACAAAATGGGGCTCACTTCATTTAGCACAAGATCTTTTTGTTATGTTTAGACATTTCATGTTCGACAATGATATTTTATGGTAGTTTTCAATGTATAGTTATACATGTGGCCATAACAAACTCCTTATATTTCAGGAAGCTGACAATAACAATATTATCATCAAGTTTACACTTGTGGCCAGGCATGAAATTTATACTTGTTTCCGATTTGTAGGTCTTTATTTCAATCCACCGCGGAAAATTGTCACTAAATGTTTTGATAATTCGCCTCAAATGGGAATTGAGATTTGATTTCATGAGTTTTCAAGGAAGCAATTAATGATGAGAAAAGAGGATTTTTTTTTCTTTTCATTCAAAACTAATTATTTATTTTTATGTTTGTGAAACTTTTTTTGATCTTTAAACAAACATATAGTTATTTTTTGACTAGTTTTAATGTAAATATGACATTTTTCATGTAACCTTATATAGTTTCATGGCATCTAAACTAATCCAGTGATTAATATATATTACTATAAAGCATTGATAGAACAACTTTTGTTATAAGTCATAGTTATTTAACAATTACCTATATGATTGTTTAATTGAAACTCATTCTTATTTGACATATTTAACATTATTAATTAAATTTCTAACTAACATGATCTTTTTTAGCATATTTAGTTTTTAATACGGTCTTATACATATACATTTTTAAACAACTACTAGCATAGCATAATGATAAAGGTGTATACCTCTCATCTTTGAGATGATATGTTTAAGCATCAGTTGAGACATGAAGTTGATTTAAATTGTAGTGTAGGTAGATTAGAGTCGTTAAAAAAACATATACATTTATAATAAAATAAATTAAATTGACCAAGTCTTGTGTATAATTTATATCAAGAAATAAATTATTATACTTAAAATATAAGTTCTAATTTCTTATATAGATAACATTACAGAAACAAGTGTCAACAACAATAATTATCAAAGGATCTCTCCCGTAAGAGATTTAACAATAGACCACCAACTTTCATTAAGTATTTCATTCTCTTTAAATTTATTTTTGTAAATATTAAAATTTGTTAAAACTAAGTGATGGTTCTTTCACACGACCAACTCCAAGTTTCAAAACGGACTGAACCATTAACAATCACCAACCGTAAAAAGAAAACTGTGAACCGGATCATCTATATCTCAAACCTGCTGCCAAAACGGCTTACTTTAATATGGTTCATTCAGCTACCTTACCGTACCTATCTTAAATAAGTTAATACTAAATGTTTAATTTTCATGCGGTGATTGGGATTTTTGGAGCATATGAATAAACTTGTTATGAAATACCCAAAGCTCCTTAGCACAAAACATGGATCAAAGCTAAGCCACAATTATATACCCATAAATGCATAATTGGGTCAAAAAAGTATCAAGGGCTACATAAAAAGGAATACCACACGTCCACACACACATGATCTATTATAGATTATTGAAATCTAAAACCCAACAAAAGTTGGCCCACGTTACTTATGATGGATAATAAATTAGAAGTCTGGTGAAGCAAGACCAGCATGACACTTCTTTGTACACAATTGATTCAATCGTATATTCGTATGGACATGTATAATACACGAAGTCCAATCTTAGAATGAGATATTCAATACTCGATCTTATAGATACATAAAAGAATTTAAAAAATTGTATCCAGTGAAAGTCGCATGTACCACCTAAAGGGATCTTTTATATTTCGAAATTCACCCTACAATACGGATGACAATGAAAAAAATAAGACAATGCCTTTATGTGAATCACAGTGTATATGATTATGTATCATGAGTGGCTCAAGTTTAAAGCAACTAAAGCCCTAGTTTCAGGCACTTAATTTATACAAGACCCTAAATTTTTCAAGAAATACATCTATATGTGTGGATTAAGGTGATATATTTAGAATTAAATATGAAAATATTAAGAAAAAATTGAACTCCCACCAATAATAAACCTTGAAGCTTATTTTTATGTAGAGTGTATCTGAGATTACTTATAAAAGTAACTTGGGATAAATTATTATAAGCTATTTATCAAGTCAATAATTGGAGGAATAGTATTACCGAAGCGGCTTGACTTTCTATAGTCAACATTTATCTTTCCAAAAATAATAAATGAATATGTAACAAGTTTGTGTCAAAAACAATATTTTAATCCCGTGACCTTTTTTGTGAATTAATTTTATGATATAGTTTAAGAAGTTACCATTTATTATGACCATCAAGGTCAATGAGCCATGTTAAAGTTATTGAGATTGGAAATTTTATATAAACGTAAATCTAAGTAACCATATGAATGCTAAACCCTAGAAAAAAAAAGAACATATGTAAACCGAGGAATTAGTGTTCATAACAACATGCCCAACATTGTAGTTCTTGGCCATCCATGATCGACGTGATGGCCGATGGCAGCTGATACAAAAAAGAGCGAGGAGAAAGGGAGGAAGAAATCTTTGACAACGAACACTCAATGAGGTGGGGTGGGGTGGGGTGGGGGGGGGGAGTGTCCATATGACGTGTTCCAAGCAATGTCAACGTGACTTTAATCGTAAAAGCATCTATTGAAAATGCTCTAAGTTTTCAGTTCTTTGAATACTTAAAAGATCTAATTTGTTCAATAGGTGTTTTGGGAAAATAGATGGAGTGATAATTAAAGTGAAGAATATTTTAGAAAGATAATATCAGGTTATGTAACTTTAAATAAATTATTTACAAGGTGTTATAAAATATAAAAAGTAAAAGTTTTCTTTCAAAATGTATAACTAAATACAAGATCCATATTGAATAATGAATGATGATGAATTCATAACGAGTAATACAAACCGTCGAAGTAACAAAGCAACGGTCAACAACATACTTGTCATTTCATTAATTTATTGGTTATTTAATACTTTTCCTTTTTGTCTTTTTTTTTATTAATCCTACTCGTTTTTATTTGTCCTACTTTAAAACAATGTTTTCTTCTGTTTAAAATACTGATCACTTTTTTTAATAACAAAAGTACAATCTTGTTTTAAGGATAAATGTTATCTTAATCACACTCGCGTATTTATTTGTTAGTTGAGACTGCACTCTCAACCCTTTTAGTAGGAATGGGACTACCTTCTGACTCAATCGTAAGTATTTTTACTCAAAGTGAAACTTAAGCTTAAAAATTCGTCATATTTACACGCCTTAGTTTTCTCGTCACAGTCACTTGGTATAAAAATCGAATCTCTTAAATTATTTCTGTAACATATGTTGTAGACGAAAATTTTTACACGACTCTAGCAAAATAAAACATGAAACATGTTCCAGATTGGAATCCGAATTCTATCAAATAATTATGTTAATGTTTTGTATGTTTTTTATTTTTTAATTTTATTTTTTAAGAGTAATGGGATCACAGGGAAGCTTGACTTGAACTCAAGTCAACCCACGTCTCCTTCAATTTAGTGACCCACCCACTTACCCCCTCAATGAAAACCTTAAAATATTTCATTTTTTATTTGGTTTAGAACGACAAACACATAAAGGAAACTTTACATCAAATAATTTATGTAGTACGATATTTACAAATAATAATTTTGCAGTGTGGTATTTACAAAACAAATTCTATAAATGTCATAAATAATCGGCCGTTACAAAAATAATTGATTAAAGTTCTAACATGAAATTTTGGATACGATACGTTTGGCTTTAAAAGTGTTTTATTTTAACATTAATGAAATCATCACGATCCGAAGTGGCATCGCTTGTCTAGAAAGACCTTTGCCATATAGAGCATCCTTTAACCGGGTAAATAATGTAACATCACGTATTTCTGATAAATAAAATTTAATTTTGTAAACAATACGTTGATGTTAATTCAAAAATTTTAATAAAAATAATAATAATAATAATATTAATAATAATGTTGATAATAATAATAATAATAAATTTTATTCGTAATCTTTTAATAATATAAATTTTATAATGTTAAAACTTGAAAATTACCTAGTTCTACATAAAATGTTAACATTAAATATCACAGGGACTAAAATTG
>BJCN01260579.1:0-11382 GCA_018326445.1 Flaveria brownii
TATATATATATATCTATGTATGTATATATATGTATATGTATGTATATATATACATACATATACCTATACATATACATAAACATATATATATATACATACATACACCTATACATATACATATACATCTACATACACGTGTACCTACACGTGTACCTACACGTGTGCCTACACGTGTGCCTACACGTGTGCCTACACGTGTGCCTACACGTGTGCCTACACGTGTGCCTACACGTGTACCTACACGTGTACCTACACGTGTCCGTACACGTGTCCCTACACGTGTACCTACACGTGTCCCTACACGTGTACCTACACGTGTACCTACACGTGTACCTACATGTGTACCTACACGACTACATACACGTGTACCTACACGACTACATACACATGTACATACACGTCTACATACACGTCTACATACACGTATACATACACGTATACATACACGTATACGTACACGTATACCTATACATACACATATACGTCGTACATATATACGTACACATATACGTACACATATACGTACACATATACGTACACCTATATGTACACCTGTACGTACACATGTACGTACACCTGTACGTACACATGTACGTACACCTGTACGTACACATGTACGTACACCTGTACGTACACATGTACGTACACATGTATGTACACATGTACGTACACATGTACGTACACATGTACGTACACATATACGTACACATATACATACACATATACATCTACATATACGTCTACATAAACGTATACATATACGTCTACATATACGTCTACATATACGTATACATATATATATATATACATATATATATATATACATACACACACACACACATATATATATATGTATATATATGTATATATATGTATATATATATATATGTATATATATATATGTATATATATATATATATATATATATATGTATATATATATATATATGTATATTTGTTTAGGTTCTTTATAGGATTCAATTTAAAATTAGAACTCGCAGAACTCTTATCAATCATTGAGTAAATTGAAAGTGAAATATTTAGTAAATTGAAATATTTAGTTTTTAGGAAACTCTTTAAGGATATGAAAGATCTCATTTCTAGTCCTTCTTTCATATTTTGTTCCTAAAATAATTCATAAATCAAATAAAAATAGATCATGTATATGTTATGAGATAGTTTACTTAAATGTGAGTATTAAGATTTTTTAAATAATAATATATAAAAATACTAAGATATTCATATATGTTAAACTGTTACAAGAAATCTATATAAAAAATAAGTATCGGTTAAATCTTAAAGTATGTATGAATATAATAAGTATTGTTACATATGTGTATATTAAAACAAGTTGATCCAAATAAAATTTATAATATACAAAAGATTTATTATATTTGTGATCACTCATAAAAATGTGTGGATCAGATAAAAAATTACCAGATTTATATGATTTACATATATGTAAATTTGTTTGGTATGCATGTATGAATCTAATCATTAAATTGCATGAGTTGTATATATATTACATCATTAAAGTTTAGATACAAAAGATTCATGAGATTAACAATCAAATTTCAATATATACATCAGTTCATCAAATTGTATAATTTACATAATTTGCATCTATGTAAAACAACACCCAATCCAATATCATAAATCTAAATATAAAAAATACCTAATGTGACATCTGATAATTTTCCGTTACCAAACTCCGCTAGTCCCATTAGGTCTTGCATACACGTGTCGTGAGCACACACTACTTGTGGTTGAACGTTGGTGACTTAATAACAATTATCTATAATAATCATATTATAATTTAACTAATAATGTTGATTATTAGTTGTGGTTACGTGATTCATGAATTTATAGATTTTAAATATTATTTGTAGTTTGTAGTTAAAATTGTTAAAAAAAGTGCTAAAGAGATTAACTTTTATAAAAGTTGATTAAAAGAGGGTTCATATGAAAAATCTATTTATGTTAAGTTAAAAAATCCAAACCGTAGCCCCCCCACAACCCATTCAGTCAAAACCAATCCCAAACAACCCATCCTATGCGAAATTGATCCAAACAAGCAATCAACATTGAATTTGATTTGGTTTCAAATGTTACAAGTGGATTGCAAGTGCTAATCATCATCTAAACACACCTAAAGGTAGGTTTTATCAAGTTTTTTATAATTTTTTTATTATGATGGAACCCTAGGCCGAAAATTGGGATAAAGATGAAATTGATGATGATTTGATGATGATATTATGTTAGTTAGGCTGTATGAATGTTAATCTAGAGTGATTGTGCAAGAAATCCATCATTTTGATGTGTAGTTCATATCTTACTAATAATAGTAACTTTTGTGCATGGAATTGATGAATTGATGATAAATTGATGATGTAATTACGTTAGTGATGTTGCATGAGTGTTAATCTATGTAGATGATGCAAGAAATCCATGATTTATGTAGTCTAGTTCATACATTGCCAAAAGTGGAAACTTTTATTCATGAAGATTTGTGTTTGGATGAATTGTAAGTGTTAGATGTACCTTGTGAAATTTTGTGAATTGATAATAATCAAGATGTTATGAGCATGCTATATTGCCCATGAAATATGACAAATGTATTAGAAAGTATGAATTGTGTGTTAGATTGAGTTTGGGTGTAACCTTCCCAAAAGGGAAACTTTAATTTTGAAGATCCTTGGATAATGTTAGTTAGACATGTTTATGATGCTAGGATCATGTTAGAATGTTTATTGATGATATTTAATGTGTTGGATTGTGTTAATTGGGTTAATAGGATGGTTAATGAACTAGTTGGAAAAATCTAGGTTTCTTGAAGAATGTGCAAGTGTACATGTTATGTTGTTGGATAAATTGGATTAGCAGGAAAAGCATGACAACTCTTATTTGTTACAATGTGACTTATGAGACTAACTTGCATAGTAATCTGGTATTGTATGTTGAATGCTTAATTTCTGCACTTCATCAAACAAAAACTTAATTTGATATGTCACCAACTGGTTGTGTCAAAGTGTTGTAGAGCACTTAGGGTTGTTAAAGATTATGTGTACACGTACTTATGTACTTGTGTGTTTTAGGTAACCTCTAAAGGTTGTCTTTCCACTCATTGTTAGCTTTTATCATTTCTCGTGTGCATACCAGGTGAGTTCATGCCCCACTCTTTAAACACTCTCTTTTGGGGGAGATAACATACTTGTTTACAAACGCTTTGTTATTGTAACTTGTGTATAGTGTAACTTAATGTGATATACCTTGAAATTACTCACATTTTTCGATCGTGAATATTGGTAACTAGTGGAAAATGCTGGGTAATACTACTAGGCTTGACAAGCCCCACCGTCTGACTCGAGGTCTAACGGGTGCAATATTGTTCTAAACACAAACATCATCATAACTTGGTAGGTTGTGATGGGAGGCAAACAAGCAAAACACATGTAAGCTTCGATCGCGAAATCACTACTGTTATTACTTGTGTATTAGATTAGCTATCTATTTCAATGCACTTCTTATTGTTTATAACTATAACTATTTATGTTAAACGCAAACCCTTGAACTTACCAACCTTTGTGTTGACTCTTTTAGTATACTATTCTCAAGTTGAGGTTAACAGTTGTCGAGGAGCACGCACGGGTCAAGCATATGCATTTAGAAAACTGATGTCATTTACTCTTTAAATGGTTTACATTTGGTTTAAATCACGGTTTGGCGCGTGTTTTGCCAAGTTACATTCCTAGTACTTTTGAGTTTAAATTATTTATAAAACGCTTTCGCAAATGTTTTAAAGTTGCAAACTCTGATTTATTTTATACGTTGCATATAGTGTCATTCTGAGTAACTAATGATTGGGATCCTGGTTTGTTCACACACCTCGTGGTAAAACCCCGCACGTGGATTTTGAGGGTGTGACATACTGGTATCAGGGCCATTGGTTATAGGGAACTAGGTTGCATACATACTAGTCTATTACCACACACAATTAGTTAGTTACTTGTTCTTTATTCCCCTACTGTATTCTCACTGGCATACACATCACGTACCCTACAGTATGGCATCATCCTCACGAGCTGCGGGTAAGAGACCTACAGGTTCTGATTCCCCTTCACGTTCTGATTCCCTCCTTCTCCTCCTGTACCCGACCGAACTCCTGAGTAGCCTCGACCTGACTACCCTATTGGAGAGATGAATTGGGATCAACCAATCACGCTGATGGAACGCGATGCCCCACAGGATTGGAGCTTTTACCCTGATTATGTGGACCACATGATATATAGGGAGCGCATTCCTACTAAGAGACCAAGGACTAGGAACAGTTTTGAGCAGTCAACACTTCCCCCCTCTAGTAAAATAATCTACCGAGAAGATTATTACAGCTCTAGTTGCATCATTGGATACAGAAAAATGACGCACCCAGTAGCTTACAGAGCTTGTTGCCTAACTACGATATCAGATGCGAAAAACAAAGAAGGAAGTGGCTGAGGTGAAAGATTCACAATATAAGTGCTATCAACATCGATGCAGTTTGACTGATAGGGTGACTCAGACGATCCACCAATCAGAGGCTAGAGACGACACCATACATGATCATGAGGTGAGACTTGCTACCTTGGAGGCACAGTTCGCGGCGATGCACATAGCTGTGGAACATGTGGCGGAGCCTGAACAGGAAAAAGAGCCTAAAGAAGAACTGGAAGAAGCCCCGGACTAAGAAGAGCCTTAAAAGATGGAGGAAGACGGTGATGGATCTGATGTCCTAGACTGATTCTTACTTTCATTTGACTTGGACTACGTAGTGTTTGCTTTTGAAAACCTATGTAGGAAGGGTTGTTTTCCACCCAACTGAAATAACTAAAAATTTTCACATTGATTGAATATTTTGTAAAATGGTTACAATTTATTTATCTTTGGTTACTATTTTGGTTATAAATATTATGGTTGATGAATTGCTTTATTTTCTTACTATTTACTATGCTTTAATGAGACGAATATGTTACATGTTATGTATTTTTGTGTTTGTGAATATAAAGTGAAAATGGAAGCCGGTGGTAGAGGACGTGTCGCTGGAAGTGGCGCTGGATGTGGGCGCGACGCGGGAGCGGTTAACATGACCCCTGCAGAACTAGCTGATCTAATCAATGAGCATGTGCAGGCGAAAGTGGCTGCAGTGCACGCTGCACAAGTGCCCGCTGGACAGCCAGCAGGTAAATGATACAAGTGACTTGACAAACACTCTAGGTGTTTGTTTAAACCTTAAACTAAACAAATTTTGATTTGTTGAAATAGGACCCCACCCTATACCCACAAAACTTTCCTGGATTGTAAGCCCCACACCTATAGTGGAGTTGATGGGTCGGTAGGACTGCTAAGATGGTTTGAGAAGGCTGAATTAGTCTTTGCCAAATCCAACTGCCTGCCGGTTGATCAAGTGAAGTACGCGACCGGGACGCGCACTCTCTTGGTGGAATGCCCAGGTACAAATGTTGGGTCAGGCGATGGCCAACAGCTTACCCTGGGATGAGTTTAAGACAATGATGACTGAGGAGTATTGCCCTCGTGATGAGGTGCAAAAACTTGAAATGGAGCTATGGCAGCTGAAGATGCAAGGTTCTGAGATTGAAGCCTACACTACCAGTTCTCATGAGCTGGTAACATTGTGCCCCCGGATGGTGACCCGATGCACAAAAATATAGAGTTATGTCCGTGTGGTTTGGTTCCTGAAATGCAAAGCATGGTCACTGCCTCCAACCCCACTAAAATTCAGTAAGCAATTCGGTTGGCTCACAAGTTGACCGATCAGGGAGTGGAGCAAGGTAACTGACTAAACGGGGTACGGTGGCGAGTGCACTAGAGGCGGTGAGTGTACCAGCGGTGGCGAGTGTACCGAAAAATAAACGCAAGTGGGATGGTCCAAACAACAAAGGATCAACTTCGGGCAACCAGCAGCAACAACAACATCAGTAACAACCGAGGAAGTTTGACAAGAACTGATGTTTCAATCAAACCACCACTACCAACCGATGACAAGGAGGATATGTGGGGAGGTATCCTAAGTGTAGCCGTTGCAATTACCATCACACCTGCAGGTGTGATAACTTTAAATGCCAAAGATGTTGAAAGTTAGGACGCGCGGCGAAGGACTACCGTGGCGAGCTGATGAAAAATCCACAACAACCACAAGAAACACCTAAGGGCTGTTTTGAGTGCAGGAAAGAGGGTCACTGCAAAAGGAACTACCCTCAGTTGAAAAAGAATGGCAATGACATCGGGAATAATGGAAATAACAATAATGCTGGACACAATGGTGGAAATAATGGTGGAACAAAAGGGAGAGCGTTCGTCATCGGTTCAGGTGAGGCTCTAAATGTCTCGCTATAGTTACTGGTAAATTCCTTATAAATGGTCAATATGTTGTTGTATTATTTGACACTGGAGCCAATAGGAGCTTTATTTCCACTAAGTTCAGTAACCTTATGAATGATATACCACTAAGTTAGCCGATGGTAAACAAATTCACATCACGCACATTCACAAGGATTGTAAGATAGAATTGGCGGAGACGTTTTGACATGATCTTATGCTTATTACACTCATGAGTTTTGATGTGGTCATGGGAATAGATTGTCTATCCAGAAAGCAGGCAGAGGTAGTGTGCCATGAGAAGATTGTACGTATTCCTCTCGAGGATGGAGAAATTCTTTCAGTCAAGGGTGAAAGGAGTGGTGCTGTGATAGGTAACATATCAATCATGAACGTGCAGAAATGCTACGTAAACGTCGACTAGCTGTACTGGCCTTGATGACTGATAAGCAGCAAGAGGAAAGGAAGATGGAAGATATTCCAGTGGTTTATGACTTCCTAAAGGTGTTTTAAGAGGATCTACCTGGATTACCACCTCATCGCCAAGTGGAATTCTAGATTGAGTTGACTCCCGATGCCGCCCCAATCACTAGAGCACCTTATCAATTGGCACCGAATGAGTTGCAGGAATTGTCAGCACAACTTCAGGAGCTATTGGATAAGGGCTTTATTCGACCTAGCTCATCATTTTGGGGAGCCCATGTTCTGTTCGTTAAGAAGAATAAAGGTACATTTCAGATGTGCATTAACTACAGAGAATTGAACAAGGTGACATTTAAGAACCGATACCCATTACCTCATATTGATGACCTATTTGATCAACTTCAGGGATCCAGTTACTATTCTAAGATTGATTTAACATCTGGATATCATCAATTGAGAGTCCGAGAAGAATACATCTCGAGGAAGGCATTCAGGACCCGCTATGGCCACTATGAATTCTTGGTTATGCCGTTTGGGTGGACTAATGCACCAATGGTGTTCATGGACCTCAAGAACCACGTCTGCAAACCCTACCTTAATAAGTTTGTTATTTTGTTTATCGATAACATATTGATCTATTCCAAGACCTAGGAAGAACACAAAGAGTATCTACGATTAATCTTAGAACTGTTGAAGAGGGAACAATTATATACTAAATTCTCTAAGTGTGACTTTTGGATATGAGAGGTGCAGTTCTTGGGTCATATTGTGAATGACAAAGGAATTCATGTAGATCCTGCTAAGGTGGAAGCAATTAAGAATTGGTCAGTTCTTAAGACGCCTAGTGAGATACGTCAATTCTTGGACTGGTAGGATACTATCGACGCTTTATCGAGGGATTTTTAAAGATTGACCAACCCCTCACTACCTTGACACATAAAGGTACAACATATATCTGGGGAGAAAGTCAAGAATCGGCTTTCCAACTGTTAAAATAGAAACTCTGCAGCGCAACAATACTGGTATTACCAGAAGGGACAGATGATTTTATGGTATACTATGATGCATCCATTCAAGGACTGGGTGGTGTCTTAATGTAGCGAGATAAAGTGATAGCCTACGCCTCGAGACAACTGAAGGTACACGAGAAGAACTATACCAACCATGACTTGGAATTGGGTGTAGTGGTTTTTGCTCTGAATATCTAGAGACACCACTTGTATGGTACCAAGTGCACCATTTACACCGACCATAATAGTCTTCAGTATATCTTTGAGCAAAAGGATTGAATATGAGGCAACGACGCTGGGTGGAGTTATTGAATGACTATGATTGCGCTATCAAGTATCACCCCAGGAAGGCAAACGTGGTTGCCGATGCTGTAAGCTAGAAAGAAACAACTAAGCCTAGGCGAGTGCAAGCTTTACAACTTACAATCAGCACTCAACTTCCTGAACAAAACAAGGAAGCACAAAAGCTCTAAAAGCAGAAAATGTCGGGTCTGAATCATTGCATAGAATGGATAAACAACTTGAGGTGAAAGCTGATGGGATTCGTTACTTCATAGATACTCAATTACGATTCATTGAAGAACTGGTTGATTTAATGGACCGAGAGGTTAAGACTAAAAAACAAAGCAAAATCCCTATGATCAAGGTTCGCTGGAACTCAAAATGTGGACAGGAGTTCACATGGGAACGTGAGGATCAAATGAATCTCAATCATCCCCACCTGCTTGAACCAGCGACTACTACCAGCGAAGGTAATGATTAAATTTCAGGACAAAATTCTTTCAACATAGGGATAATGTGACAACCCACTCAAAAATCACATGATCTTTTTATGCCAATGCAGTAGACCAGTGATGTAACAAAACCATGTAACGCAATTTTTGGGACGAAAATTTTTTCAACATATGGATAATATGACATCCGGTAATTATCCGTTACCAAACTCCGTGAGTCCCGTTAGGTCTTGCATACACGTATCGTGAGCACACACTAGTTGTCGTTGAACGTTGGTAACTTAATAACAATTATCTATGATACTCAAAATATAATTTAACTAATAATGTTCATTATTAGTTGTGGTTACGTGATTCATAAATTTATGGATTTTAAACATTATTTGTGAATTTTACGTGATAACGTGACTACGTGTGATATGTATATTTCATGTGTTTTGTGATTAATTAAAAATGTATATGATTATTATTATTAATTTAATAATATTTGTAGTTTGTAGTTAAAATTGTTAAAAAAGTACTAAAGAGATTAACTTTTATAAAAGTTGATTAAAAGAGGGTTTACATGAAAAATCTATTTATGTTAAGTTAAAAAAATCCCAACCCTAGCCCACACAACAAGCCGAAACCAATCCCAAACACCCCATACTATGTGAAATTGATCCAAGAACAAGCATTCAACATCAAATTTGATTTGGTTTCAAGTGTTACAAGTGGATTGCAAGTGCTAATCTTCATCTAAACACACCTAAAGGTAGATTTTATCAAGTTTTTGATAATTTTTTATTATGATGGAACCCTAGGCCAAAAATTGGGATAAAGATGAAATTGATGATGATTTGATGATAATATAATGTTAGTTAGGTTGTATGAATGTTAATCTAGAGTGATTGTGCAAGAAATCCATGATTTTGATGTGTAGTTCATACCTTACTAATAATAATAACTTTTGAGCATGGAATTTATGAATTGATGATGGATTGATGATTTAATCATGTTAGTGATGTTGTATGCGTGCTAATCTATGTAGATGATGAAAGAAGTCCATGATTTATGTAGTCTAGTTCATACATTTCCAAAAGTGAAATCTTTTATTCATGAAGATTTATGTTTGGAGGAACTGTAAGCGTTTGATGGATGCTCATGATTGCTATGAACTAGATAGGGTATGTTATTGATGAATTTACATTGAAATTTATGAATGTGGGGTTTTGGATGTTACTTTCCCAAAAGGGAAACTTTGTTGATGTAACTTGTGAAATTTTGTGAATTGATGATAATCATCATATTATGAGCATGCTAGATTGCCCATGAAAGATGGAAAATGTATTGGAAAGTGTGAATTGGGTGTTAGATTGAGTTTGGGCGTAACCTTCCCAAAATGAAAACTCTAATTTTGAAGATCATTGGATAATGTGAGTTAGACATGTTTATGATGCTAGGATCATGTTAGAATGTTTATTGATGATGTCTAATCTGTTGGATTCTGTTAATTGGGATAATTGGATAGTTTATGAACTAGTTGGAAAAATCTATGTTTCTTGAAGAATGTGTAAGTGTACATGTTATGTTGTAGGATGAATTGGATTAGCAGGAAAAGCAAGACAAGTCTTATGTGTTACAATATGACTTATGAGAATAACTTGCATAGAATTTGGAATGGTATGTTGAATGATTAATTTCTACACTTGATCAAACAAGAACTTAATTTGATATGTCACTAATAGGTCAAATGGGTCTAATGTGTCTTGTTTTTCAAAACCTTGTGTCAAAGTGTTGTAGAGCACTTAGGGTTGTTAAAGATTATGTATACATGTACTTATGTACTTGTGTGTTCTAGGTAACCTTTGAACTCACTGTTAGCTTTTATCATTGCTCGTGTGCATACTAGGTGAGTTCATGCCCTACTATTTAAACACTCTCTTTTGGGGGAGATAGCATACTTGTTTACAAACTCTTTGTTATTGTAAGTTGTGTATAGTGTAACATAGTGTGATATAGCTTGAAAGCCCTCACACTTTCGGATCGCTAATATTGGTAACTAGCGGGAAATGTTGGGTAGTACTACTAGGCATAACAAGCCCCACACGTGCGACTCGAGGTCAAACAGGTGTAATATTGTCCTAAACACAAACATCATCATAACATGGTAGGTTATGATGGGAGACAAACAAACGAAACACATGTCAGCTTTGATCGCGAAATCACTACTCTTATTACTTGTGAATAAAAATTAGATATCTATTTCAATGCACTTCTTATGTTTTACAACTAATACTGTTTATATTAAATGCAAACTCTTGAACTCACCAGCATTTGTATTGACTCTTTTAGTATGCTATTCTCAGGTCGAGGTTAACATCTGCCGTAGGAGCACACTGTTAGGACCGAGTACGGACGGAATACTAACTGATTCTACATTATACCAGATCAAATAGTGCGGAATCCTATTTGACTGGTGATCCAATCAGGATGAACGTAATCAAGATCAATCCTAACGATTTGAAAATGTTAAGAATGGATTAGGATCGATCTAAGACGGTCTATGAACTTGGAATTGACGAACAGGGCATTCTGGGTCGACTAGGGTTGCCAGTATTCGAAGTGTTATGTTTTTCCACGAATTAAGTGATATTTATAGGTTACAGCTTTCATTCGTATGACTGAGCCAAGCGACTGGCTCAGTCGTGCGACTGAGTCATACGATTGATTCATTCGTACGACTGAGTCAGTCTTATGACTCAGTAGTGCGATTGACTCAATCTCCTGGTTCAGTTGTCCGATTGGCCCATTCGCATGGTCCAGTCGTGCGACTGAATCAGATTACTTAGTTAAACACATTCT
>BJCN01260642.1:0-20498 GCA_018326445.1 Flaveria brownii
ATAAAAAATTGAAAATTTTATAATATAAATGTGTGTGTTTGTGTGTGTGTGTGTGTGTGTTTTTTTTGTATTTTTAGGTTGCTAGATGTGTTGAAATTGGGTTGCCTCATCTTATTATTATAGTACTTCTATCTCAGGTAATATTTCTACAAAATAGAAACATATTTGGTATGCTAAAACATTCTTTAACAGTTTAGTTTCCTGAATTGTTAAGTGCAGTACCTATCCCATATGATATATTCCGGAAAGAATATATTGGAGCGTTTTGTTGTTTTGCTTTCTGTTGCAATCGTTTGGATTTACGCTCACATACTTACGGTTAGTGGGGCCTACAATCACACGACGCTGAGGACACAAACAAGCTGTCGTACGGATCGATCTGGTCTAATTCATGCTGCTCCATGGTTAGAAGACATTATCTGTATCATAATATATTAGTGACATATAAAATCCCACAAAGGGCCAAAAAGTTGGTGGGTCAAAGGTCAACAACCCGACCCATTCTAACCCGTTTTTGGCCAATTTTACCAGCTACCCGACCCGCTTATTTTCAGGATCAGAGCTCCATATCCTTTCCAATGGGGCGCGCCCTCCTTCAATGCTGGTGAATCTTTTGCCATGATGATGACTGCTTTTGTCGCTCTTGTAGAGGTCTGTTTATTGTTTTTTGTATTTCTTTTATGTTTATAAACATATCAAGTTCATGTTTTTCGTTAATTTTATTGAATGATAGATAGTTAGATCATCAAGATTTACTTATATTTTAGTTCTTTTTAAGGTTGCAAGCCATCAACAGACATTTGACTTATTTTTTTTAGATTTACTTATATTTTAGTTCTTTTCAAGATACTTATATTGCGTGTTTAATGGTATAATCAGTCTACTGGTGGCTTCATTGCGGTTTCAAGATATGCAAGTGCAACTCATGTGTCGCCATCCATTCTAAGCCGTGGTGTGGGTTGGCAGGTAACTATCACTTTTTCTATATTTGTTATTTAAAATTGTCAAACAAAATAAAGATGCCAGTTATTTAAGAAAATAAGCGTACTCGAATGAGTCAAAGTTGTCTGTTTGACTTTTGATGTTTTATATGTTGTTTTTGTAGGGGATTGGCATATTGCTGTCTGGTTTGTTTGGATTTGTAAGTGGATCTTCGGTATCAATATGAGTCGAAAGACAACAACTTCTTTGTTTACAATCATTATCTAAACGAGTATTTGACTATACAATGTTTTCCTCCATTTTGCAGTGAGAATGCTGGTCTTTTGGCTTTGACCCGTATTGGCAGTCGAAGAGTTGTGCAGATTTCAGCTGGCTTTATGATCTTCTTTTCGGTTCTCGGCAAGTCTTTTCAGTAGAACCAAATAATTACTGTGCAACAGATTAAGTCGTCGTTGTGCCATTTTCTTATAAAATAGTTTAACATACTACATGATCATGCAGGTAAGTTTGGAGCAGTCTTTGCTTCAATACCAGCACCCATAATTGCTGCTCTATACTGTGTTTTTTTCGCGTACGTCGGTAAGTTGATGTGAATGTCCTAATACGCCCGTTTCTTCATCACTTTGTTTGGTAAACCTCGAGGGTAATCCCGTCATATTACAGGTGGGTTGGGCCTTAGCTTCCTTCAATTCTGCAATCTGAACACCTTCAGAACAAAGTTCATACTCAGGTTTTTAGTCTTCTTGGGCTTGTCAGTGCCTCAGTACTTCAACGAGTATGAAGCTATCAACGGTTATGGCCCGGTCCACACGTCTTCAAGATGGGTATGAATACAATTATATCACATGCCTTTTAGTTTTTAGTATTGATAAATCATAAATCCCTCAGAGCAACACAGAAGTTGGGATTACATTAAGTCAATGTTGGATTATTAAGTTTGCATTCATATGTACAAAAAAATGTGGACTTCAAGACTCATTGGTTTTACCAAAAAACTCATGTTATACCTTTATTTCAGTTTTTTAAGGGAGGATATAGCATTTCTTATCAAACATTGATGATATGGTCTGACTTTTGAGGTCTAACAGATTCATAACAACTTTTTATTGCCGACAAATACTTCATAACTTTGAAAAAATATGGACAACCAAAATTATACTTCATAAAACAAAACCACATGGGTTGATGTTAGATCGTTAAATTGATGCATTTGTTCGTTGATGTAACATCTATGGAAGTTGTTTCTCGGTGCAGATTTGAGATTAACGGCGAAGGATCCGAAGGTTAAATCTGACAGGTAATGCAGTTTGTTGATGCGAAATTGAAGTTCTAGGTTTCGTGTTATGGTAACGTGAGTTTGATTTGACGATTTATATGTGTTTGATGTTGGATTATTGGATTTGAATTCCGATTTATATGTTTAACTGATGTAAATTTTTGTACTGATCGTTTCTCTGATGTAATTTAGTGGTGTGATATTTCGTCCTTTTTTTAGTTTTTAAGACTAAGTTAGAATGGAAAATTAAAACAATATCCTAACTCTTCTTGATGTACTAACCAATCAAGTTCCAAATTACAATAAGTAGTTTTGAGTGTTTATTAAAATTTGGTTATGATTATGATTTTCTACCTATTTCGAGTCAAGGAATCATAATTAAAGAAACTTTTAAAGAATACAAGTGATGAAGATGATCACTTTAAATCATAGTTTGAGAGAACTTGCGATGAAAATATCGTAAATATTCAGAAAACGAACATCGCATTGTAAAATATCGTCTATGCCGCCGCCGCCGCATCGCGCGAGTTCCTTAGTAGTCTTACAACATTTAAACCATCTATCTATAAAGATTGTCTTACTCAAGTTGTGCTCTTGAGGAAATATACGAATTGAATCATTTTCTAGAATAAGTGATGGTTGGTAGGTGTACCAATTTCACTTTATAGATATTTTTAATAAAAAGAATTGAAAAAATGTTTTTTTAAAAGGAACATATCTTTGACCATTTTGGTGAATAAAAACAACTCAAAGTTAGGGGGATGTGGGACAGAAGAATATTCAAAAGGGGGATCATCCTAAATTGCCTCGAAAATCACCAAACAAACTCCTACTAGGATTTATATGTCTTTTCACATTTCCAATGCATTCTTTAAAGTTTGTAAAATAGTTGAGTTTATAAAATTTAAAACATTTAACAATGCTCACCAAGTGAACAATAATGACCAATGAGTTTTAGTCCAGATGGTTAAAGTGAGCGCTCAAAGACTTTGTTAAAATAATATAAGTTTTTTAGTTAAAGTCTCACATGTAATGAAAAAAAATGGATCCAGGTTAAGTCAGGAGGTTTTCTCACCTGAATTATAAAGATGATCGGATATGTCAGTGACCCGTCAATAATTCAATTCGTCTCATTTGAAAAAAAGGACCAAGGGATTGTTTTTAAGTATATTAAAAAATGTGAGTTTTATAAATTGGTTTAGATATTAAAATAAATAAGTGTGTAGATATATTAATAAAATTAGAGAATGTACAACAAAAAAATAAAAAATAATAATTACAAAGACTAAAATAAATTGCCCTAGAAAAATGGATCTTTTAAACCTTTACGGAACTCTAGCCAATCATGACCATGAACTTATCAAAAATTCCTAAATTTCAAAACGACTTAAGTATTGAAATATTGAAATAAATAAATAACAATAATTTAAACAATGATTGTTATAAATCACTCTTTGGTACCTCATAAAAATGGTCCTTAATGGTAAATAGTATGCTTTTCAACTAGATAAAAAAAATATCTAAAAAATAAAAATACACTAAAGGTACGTTCAGTGATGTGAAGACAAAAAATAGATAACGAATTTACCAACAGGTTATTAATGGATGTTTTTGTTTTGTGATGTAATTGAAAAGTGTGAACTTAAGGGTCAAATGATCAAAGCTAAAAGTGTTGAAGATAGTGAGTTGTTATATGTTGTGTTGAGTTATATGAAATGACACTCAAATTTATTTATAAATGATTATCAGCAGATAATAAATATCAGGGCAACAAATTTGAAATACACAATTTGTATGATGCAATTTTTTAATACAAGTTGATTTATTAGTAATTAATACAAGTCAATGACATGAGACTTCACAGAAAAATTGAAAATAGAAAGACATGGGTTGAAACAAATGATAAAAGGTGTGATAATTGCATACTTTGTTTGTCTTGTTTACTTTTGACATATCTTTTTTTGTTTTTGCTTCAACCTTTTCCCAAGCCCCAAAATAGGTTTGGGTTTTCACTCTACCAACAAGTGATGGCCTCTTAGTCCAAAGCCTGTTTATAAAAAACATCAAACTCCACATATATTATTGTTTACAAAACAAACTTACACCTAAAAGTACTTCAAAGTTTAATTATTAATGAATGAAATATGCATGATGATCCAACATTTTTACTATGCAAATATGCAAAGTGATTTGAATTTAGAGTGGTGAAGATCCACTTGAAGTCCACATTTCGAGTCATGAATATTACGAATTGGTGTATATTAGTTGTGATGTAAGTTAGATGAAGTAGGATAGGTAGTGTGAGATTTAGATATTTGAGACAAATAGTAACGATATGATTAATTTACATTGTATTAAACATATATTAAGATTTTAAAAGTTGTTTTTAAGTATAAAGATATGTGGGGTTCCTGCGTATTGGGAGGGCTGGGTCTTGTGGCCGGTCGAGTAGTCGATCTTGGACATAACCCCGAAAAGATAGGTTTACATCCAAGATCTTAACCGTTCAAAAAAAAGTATAGAGATATGCTAAAGCCAATGTAAAATATAATCATTGTTTGAAAAAACACGATAGAGATTGTGTGTACATGGACTGAGAAGACATCCTATCACGCCTCATACATTTCTCCCTCAGTATGATAGTGTGTGTGATAGAGAATTCTATAAAAAGAAGGTGAAGCCTTTCACCGATGTGAGTGTATGTGTTGTTTTTTTCAACCAACCACAATAATATTGCAACTCATCGACTTTGAAGATTACAACTTAATTACTACCACACACCTATTACATTTATTTTCAATATCACACATTGTTAATGTGGCTGCTAATGTGACATCATTTGTTTACTATCATTACATTTAATTACTACCACACACCTATTACATTTATTTTCAATATCACACATTGTTATTTTCTACATTTAACTGAAATGGGAAGTTTATAATATCACATTTATCAAAATAGATGGTAAAATATTTCATATTCCAACCTTCAAGTTTCAAAAGTTACAACTCTATTCATGTAATATATATAATACACACTTCTAATTTCTTAACTTTTTTACTAATTTGATTTTTATTTAATAATTTTTGTTTGTTATCTTTTTCTATAAAAACTAATTTATGATCGTGTTTGAAATTTTGGGTTATCGATATAGAATTGTATTCAAAATAAAAAAAATTGTATCACAGGATATATTAAGTGACGGTAATGAGTTGGTATCTAAAAAAAATTAAATTGATACCAACCAAAATATATTAAGTGACGGTAACGAGTTGGTATCTAAAAAAAATTAAATTGATACCAAACAAAAAACACCGGTATTGCTATATAATTGTTTTTTGTCTACATCTTGATATCTAGAATCGAGTCACCATAAATTCATGTGTTTATTATATATAGTTAATCATTCTAATACTACAACCGCAACACGAATAACGAAGTTTACAAACTTACCACCACACATGCTTAATTTCTATTTTTTTAACGGTTGGTTAACTATTTAAAAGTTAGTAACACCAAGTTAGTATTAATTTATCAATGTCAAAGTTTGAAACCTTAAACCTTCAAAATAAGTAAAACCTCTCACCTCACCCTTTAACCACTAAACCAAAAGATTATTAGCAACTTAATTTCTAGTTAACTACATAAATATAATAAAAGTTTAAAAGGCAAAAGTGACGTCATTTGAGAAAGTGAATAATGTTTTCACAACACAACACAACACCACAAAAGATTATATATAGGTATCAAATCAGACAATTATAATGACTGTTTAACAAGAGATCGAGCTAAATTAATTTCAGAACACGTTCCCTTGGCCATACGTACGTACGAACCCTGGCATGCACCAGCAGTAGCAACAATGACTCCTCCTGAACCTCGTAAATCGAACAAACACTTCACCATCATTAACCATCAGTTATAACCAGTAAGCATGGTCCAAATGATCTACTTCACCTACCCAACCCTACTCTCACTTTACTAGTACCTCATTTAATTCTACCAAATATTACTCTTTTTCTTTTTACCCTAAATGCTGATTCGGATAATATGTGTTATATTAATCGGTGTACATCGATTTGTTTCTCAGCCGGCACCGCACCCACAACCCTCTTAGGAGGAAACTTATTGTTGGTGAAAACACATTTTGATAAACTCTGAATATTTTTACTTAAAGCGAGACTTGAACATGTGACCTCTTAATATGTATATGTCATGAGTAACTCAATTTAACCAGTTGGGATAAAGATCATTGGTTCTAGCAAATATTACTAAAGTTTTTTTATATAATAAAATAAAAAAAAGGTTAAGCTGTATGATTGAAGAATTATAATAGGTTTGGTTGGGTAAGGAGGATTTTTGCATATGAAATGGCCGCTATTATATTGGAAGAATTAGATATATCTTCTTATAAATTGGTAAAATTATACATATTCACAAAACATAAGTTTTCAATGTATAATATACAAATAATTTTTATACATAATTTAAGAAAGTATGTAATTTTAAATGTTTATAGGAAAATATATAAATTTGATCCTATCGTATATGATTGTGAACTATATCTCAGTTAAATCTTATTCACCAGGTTCGAAGGTTTAAGAGGATTAGGATCCTATTCTGATTTTTAGGGTTAAAGTTACTCTCTAAGAATATCCTCATCTGAAATATGTTTTAAAATCCAACCATAAAACCACACCCCGCCCCTTGTCGATAATGTAAATTTTTTGTTCGGTAGTGTAAACGCTTATAAATATGTATATCAAGTTTGTCTTTCTAAAAAATTAAATTTCACCCACGCCTTCTCTATAAGAGTGTTCAAGTTACGTCACGGCACATGAATATCTAATATTTGAGGTACAATTCTATCATTTTTATATGTGTTATAATTTAAATTTCTACTAGCGTAAAGAATTATATACAAGGTCATAAATACCCGTTTATTTGTTGAAATCACTAATTAAGTAATTAACCATAAAATATCTAAATATTACGATAATTATTCCACGTCGAAACCTCAAAGAAGAATTAAAATGACACGTTATTTCATATTAAAACGGGATGAATACATAAAAAAACCAATAAAAATATATTTCTCTTACAAAAGTCTTTTAATAGTTTTTATATATAAACTAAAAACAACATCTTTTTTTTCTCGTAAAAGTCTAGTAATATTGCACGAATCAAATTCCCTTTCACATATTAAATTTGTATGAAATTGTGAAAAATAAAATAAACAACTTGAACCGGTAAATCCAGCTTTTTTTACTTACAAGTACTGCTTTTCTTACATATATAGCTTGTAATGTTTTTTTATCTAAGATAAAAGAGATGATGTAGCTATTTAAAAGAATTAAACTACTTATCCTAGCAAATGAATCGATGATTTTTTTTTCAAAATAAAATTTGTTCTAAGAATGAAATTCATTTCGTAAAAGATGATTTGTAACTAAATTAAAATCATTTTATAAAAGTGCATTAATAATCTATGAAAACACATAAAAAATCAAGCCGTTTTGCAATGATATGCTCGCTTTGATTTAAGATAAAGAAAATTATAGTCCTTTGTTCGCATAAATAGTTCTTTATAATCCTTTAGATATCCACCATAGTTCTTTTATTTTAAGATAAAATATACTATAAGCCATATAAGATATAAATACACGTAATCAAAACAACCGGATGTACTAGTTTCAAGATATTTAAAATAAAATTGTAACAATTTATTTCAAATTTAACATGTGATTATACTTCATATACAACCGGATGTACTAGTTTCAAGATATATAAAAAGAATTTGTAACATTTTTATTTCAAATTTAACATGTGAGTATACTTCATATATGTAAAATATTGAAATACTTTTATGTAAAAAAACAAAAGGTATGTTAGTTTGTGTAAAAAATTATCAATAGACTTTTTAAGGTAAAAAAAGAAACCATGTTTTGTTATGTTATTTGACATATAAAAACTCTATTATGTTTTACATGTCATTGCCTCTAACCGGAACGTAAAAATATTAAAATATATATATATAAATGTATCGTTTTTCATTTTCCAAGTATAGACTAAAATATTATATTTCACACGTCTTAGAAAAACGGGTCGGGTTGAAAGCGGGTATAAATAGTGGGCCTAAGATCATTCAATTCATCACTCCCCATGCACACCACAAGTAGCAACATCTCTGTGTTCATCTTCCTCAAGTGATCATACACACACACACTCTAAACCACCATTAATACATAATTAACACAATTACACCTTTGAAACCATGAACACCATATTTCAAACACTCCCCTTTGATCACTTCCCACAGTTCTACTGCAACAACCCATCAACTCCTGCACAAAACCCTTCGCCGGAGAATAATAATATTATTCCGTCGGAACACCATCATCATCCTCCTGTTCTCGAAGGCATCGCCGCTGTCGTCGGGGAACACGTGCTCTTCGGAAAACCCGTAGCCACCGCAGGTGAGCCATGGGTGCGTGGGCGACTGCTCAGGGCCTGATTTTTTTATTGTTATCTAAATTTCGGGTGTTGACTAAAATATTTAAAGATATATATTTAAACTTGTCATGAGTTTTATGTTTAAAGGGTTCTATAAAATAATAGACTTTTAAAACCTAATAATATATTCTAGATGGAACTCTCAACCCACGAGTATAAAAACGATCAGCCTAAACAATCTTTTAAAACCCTTTTAAAATAAGTTGGATTAAACAAAAATATTGTATTTGCTAGTAAAAATATTGTTTTGTCTAACAAATAAGTTGTTTAGATATAATGTAATTTTATTTAACCCAACCTTTTGTTAAAAGGTTGTTATAGGCTAATGCAACATACTATTAAAGTTGCATTATTTTTATTTTGTTATAGTTTACTCAATTAACTAAATTAAGTTTAAAAAGATATTTTTTTATTTAGGTTTATAAAATCAAACTGCACCCTATCTATTTGTACCCAATGTTTATATAACACTTTATTCGGTCTTACTGTATATAAATTTTAATTTAAATTATTTATTATTTTTACTTGTCGCACAGGACCTCTGAAGTCGTGCGGTGATCACACAGATTCCGACATCAATCAAGAAACAAAATTCGGGCCAGTGAAAAAAAACTACAGAGGGGTGAGGAAGAGGCCGTGGGGGCGGTGGTCGGCGGAGATACGCGACCGCATAGGGCGGTGCCGCCACTGGCTCGGGACGTTCGACACCGCGGAGGAGGCGGCGCGTGCTTACGACGCGGCGGCGAGGCGGTTAAGAGGGTCAAAAGCTAGAACAAACTTTGAGATACCATCGGTGTTTCCGTTGTCCACCACCGGAACTTCACCGGCGCCGGCGACGTCTCCGGCGACGGCGGAAGGGAGAAAGAGGAAGTCCGGTGGTGGTGACAGGTGTCAGGTGGTGACTTCTGTGGGTCAGTTGTTTGGTGATTATGGTCCGATGATGATGACGACAGAGGTGAAGTTTAGTAGTAGTGATAATGCTAATGATGTAACGAACAATGATGTTGAAGTTGATTTGAATGTTGTTGGTACTGTGAAGAAGAAAAGATCAAAGACTGTTTGTACGCTTTGTTAATTCGATCAATGCAGTTAAGTACTTATGTTATGTTAATGGTACTATATGATATGGATAAATATATAATTAAGATTTTGTTAATCTATTGCGGTTTTGTAAAATTTATGTGATGTTGTGCAGTTGTGTTACTACTATGGTTAATATTTGGATTGTGTTTAATAAACATTAACACGTGGCACAAAAATAATTAAAGTTGTGAATAGTTTAGCATGGTTTTGTAAAATTTAGTTTTTTTAATGGTTTAGATTTGTGAATAGTTTAAACTTTTTAATGATTTAGATTACTAAATGGTTTAGCATTTATTTATTCAGACTGTTTGTTTTGCGAGCAAATTTCTTAATGGTTCAGACATTTGCCCCTGAATGGTTAAACATTATATTAATGATAAATGGTTAATACCTCTTATCTGAATTGGGCAGACATTTGCCTCTTAATGGTTAAACATTATACTAATGCTAAATGGTTAAGACCTCTTATCTGAATTGGGCAGACATTTGTTTTTGAATAGTTAAACGATATATTAGTTTTCAATGGTTCAGACCTCTTAATGTTCAGCACTTAATGATTCAAACATTTTATTGTTTCAGTACTTAATTATTCAAAAATTGTCAAAGAGTTTATAAATTGATAAATTAAAACTATTAACTTGTAACTTAAACCCATCAACCAGTTATTATAACTCGATCATTAATCTGGGGATATGTTTTACTTGGATGAAAGTGTTACATAGTTTAAGTTCGAGTTACATAAATTTAACTTTTTAGGATTAGATTGATGTGTTTGAGCTGATAAATATACTCATTGATTAGGTTAAATAATTTCAAAGTGCTATTTGAAACCCAACAAATAAAATTTCAAAGTTCTCTACTGATGTTCTGCAAGTTCACTTTTGTTGTTTAAAGATAGTGTGTCTTGTCAAACTTTGTCTGACTTACTTTATGTTTGCGATTGCGACTGTTATTGGTTTTCGTTAACGAGTCGTGGGTCTCTTCGGAAGCAGTCTCTCTATCTACCAAGATAGAGGAAAGACTCGTCGCCACCTACCCCTCCCAGACCCCGCTCTTGAGTGGGATTTACTGGGTATGTTTGTTCGTTCGTTTGTTTGTTTGTGTCTTGTCAAACTTTATCGGATTTGTTTATAAAGAATATATACTAATTAGATATTTTAAAGTTGATTTCAAAACTTTTTATGTGAGAATGCACGTTTTCTACTCCACGATCATTCTAATTTTAAAAAATATTATATATTTATTCCGTATGATTTAAACAAATAACAATTTAGCTGAAGAGTACTTTGCTTTAACATTAAAATGTCCCCTAGAAAGCATGCTAATTTCATATTTAAATGAATACACTGTGATTAGTAATAGAACTGCTGGGCTTAATTTATTTAAAATATTACATATTTAGGTATCATTTCATTACTCCAAAAGAATTATGTATAGATCGTTCTTTTATATTATAAAACTATTTAAATCTCATAAAACAAATAAAAAGGTTAGTATCGAATATAAATTGAAATAAACATCAAATAACGTCGTAAATTATATCAATCAGCAACTCCTTAATCTTGTGTCATGATTGAAATAGTGAATTCAGATCAGGTTGCAGTCTTGCAGAGATAGCAGTGAGATGACAAACATAGTACCACTGTATACACATCAACAAAATCTAATAGTTAATTTAATGATATCTTTCAAATCACAAAATAATCTCACATAAGGAAGTTTCAATTAAATAACATTCAATGTTAACACTTCACAATATACATAGTGCCACACATACCACTTAATTATGGACGTTGATCATAGAGTATGTAGATTTTTTTTATTAATACGTGCATCCAACATTATCGTTTGATTGATTGTCGTTTCTTTCTTCAAATTATTACAGAACGGAGGATTTTCAGCAACAATTACATCTTACGGATCAATTGAAGAAAATGAGTATCCACGAGAATCTGTTGGTGCTACTTCATTGGAAAATGACAATGAATAACTTGATTTCTTATAGATCATCGAGTGTCGACGGATTGGTTTCAATGTTTATTTCCAAAACTGAATTACCAACAGATTTAGTTGTTGTTTTTGTATTTGTTATATGAATTGAATTACCAATGGATTTATCGATGGGTAGTAAATGATTAATTTTATTATTATTTTTATTTTGATAATAATGATTTCAAATTATTATTTTTTTAATATTTTTATTTATTTTAATAATAAAATTTGAAAAAAAAAATGTTAATTTCTTTCCAATTTATTTATCCAGAATATTCCAAAAAAAGTTTCCAAAAAATGACGAAATTATGTCCTAAAATTTAGGTTCTTTTTTTCGGTGTTTGCTAGAATTCTGCTTTAATTACTTATGGATCAACTATTTTTCGCCATTTGGTAACTAGCATCAGTGGATTTTATTTAGTAGTGAATTGTCAAATATAAAGGAGAGTAGTTGGAGCAAATCTATAAACATGATTTCAATCTTATAAGGTAATCGATTCAATATGAGATCCTACTGTTAATTTAAAATAATAATATTTGTCCATATAAGGTGGTATGCAACAGTGACAAGAATAGTAAATTCCATAGGAGCACATACACATACAACATACCTTCAACAGTGAATAACAAAGGTTACCCTTGCTCCCACTCCTTAAACACTGTGTTCAAAAGAGAAAAGCCAAATGGTTGAGTAGGTCAACAAAATTCACTTTTAGCGTTAGGGTCTAAAACAAGTTACCAACCAATCATCAAGCATTGTTGTCATAATATCATATCAAATATCAAGTCCTAGGTTTAAATTCAGTAGATCTAACCAAGGGTCTTAATATTCGGACTCCACACATTATAAATCGACACTTCTCTATACGTTTAGTATACATCATACCCGGCGTATAGGGTTGAAAACACTGAAAACGATGAAAATTCAGTGGCGGGGGAGGGGGCTGTCAGAGGGCTATACGTCTCATATAACCCTATACGACCCCCTATACAACACATATAGGGTTATACGACCCGTATAGCAAATTTTGAACACTGACTACGATGTAAATTCAGGGGGCTGTCAGATGGGTTATACGACCCACCTATACGACGCATGTGGTGCCATACGACCCATATAGAAATCTGGGGTGTTAATTTATAATTTTGGGATATATATCCCAACCCCTAATCAAACATTTACAAAATAAGGGAGTTAAGTTTGTGTTAACTAAAAATTAAGCTTGTGCGATATGGCATGTTATGAGTTTTTTTATGCGTATTGCGACAGTGAAATTAATAGGTGTAAGAAATTGTGGCGACCGGTTATGATCGAAACATAGATCGGAAACATTTTACATAACTTTATCATTGTTCTTCAGTTGGTATCAGTTTCATTCTCCAGGTAATCAACACGTTACCATCACTCGATATAACTACGATAATAAAAAATGATTTATTTTGACTACAACTATATTTTAACAAAATCAAAAATGGTTCAAATACAAAGTGTATTACAAAGTATTAGAAGACACAATGAGTCAAAAATAGAAACAAAAAATTATATCTCACAATCTAAATCGAATTTTAAAAAAGTAATTTGGAGCTTTTGTTCCCCTAGTCGTCCCCACTAAGAAAAAAAATAAACGAAAAATTAAAAAAATAAAAAATTAACGTTTTTTTATTATGTCATTTATGAAATACACAATGACTTCATTGTGTCATTATAAAAGACACGATGACATCATCGTGTCAATATAAAAGACACAATGATATCATTCTGTCAATATAAAAAACACAATGACGTTATTGTGTCATATAAAGACACAATGAAAAAAAATTATTTTTTTATTTTTTTCTGAAAGAGGACAACGAGAGAAACAGATGCTCCGAAGTACTTTTTTAAAATTCGATTTAGATTGTGAGATGTTAATTTTTTTATGACTTTTTTAGACTTATTGTGTCTTCTCACACTTTATAGCAAAAATACACTTTGTAGAATAAACTCACCCTAACAAAATCAATACCAAGACTTTAAGAAATAAAAAATCAAATAATCACAAATTAGTTATTTGAAAAAAGTTTAAAACAATGAAAGTTATTAAACAAAATTTCTAATAAAAAAGTTTAACCTACAAATAAACTTCTATTCTAAATATTTAAAAAAAAGAACTCCCCTAATTTAAGTAATAAACTGATTTCACTTTATAATTCACAGATTATTTAATTTATACAATCATAATCATCTTGTACTTATAACCGGTTATTGGATGTTATACTTTTTATTTCAAAAACTAGTTGATGCTACTTGTAAACTCTTAAAAAACTAGTAACAACATTTCAATTTTGATTTGAATTACTTTTCATATTATTCAACACAGTTGGACTACATATGAGCCTATGATTTTTCAACTATTCAATTATAAGAAAATCACGAAAGATTGTTCGTATATGGACTAAGATCCTAGGTCTTAAATTAATGTAGTACCGGGGTATGGACGTCCAATCATATCCTTTAATTTACCACATGTCTAAATATAAAATTATAAATCGAGTAAGGTTACATATTCATGATATGGCACTAGCTAGATATGTTTATACCAGCCTTACTAATAAAATAAATATACAAACGCTAACAAATGTGTCTAGTCATCTGACATGTCTACAACATCACAAATATATTCTAAAGAATTCGTGATTCGTCCATCCGGACCTCCAACGGAGATCTGTGTCTTTTCCCGAATGGATGTGGGGGTTGCCAAAACCACTCGTATGTGGGGTTGCGGCTCGGCTTTTTCGGGTCACCTTGTTATTTAAAGTTGTGTGCTTTTTTAACATTAGGTCTTCAATTTTGTGATATATATATTTTACAAATAACGATAGAAAATTTTAGTTGGCAAAGTGGGAAGAAAAAACAAAAAAAAGCAAAGAAAATCTATAGATTTGAAGACGTGAAAAGCTAAGTGGATGTTTAAATCTCACTCTGAACAAAAAATACTTAAAGTTGAGTTAGGTGCTTTTCTCAGCAATGAGTTTTCTCCTGAGGAGGTTGGGGGTGCGGTCACGGCTAGAAAACGGATGTCCTACGAAGTAGGGTCATACATTTACCGTTAAAAAAAAATGGGGTGGGTCATGGGTGATTGAAAATGTACCTTCAATTGTGAAAGCGTAATGCCTTAATAAATAAATCCTTTAAGAAATCTTATGTATCGTGTCTCCGAGATGTCCGGAGTTTGAAACACTCGATCATCATTTCACAAAACACCAAAACACTAGTGTCGGAGAGTTTTATTTAATTTACACTGATGCTAATCACATAATATTAGAAGAATTAATGATACTAATTGCGGAAAGAGACCTTCCCACGGACCCGTTGTGAGGCTTCGGTATTAAAAGAGGGGGCGGTGTTCCTGCTCTCTCGAGCCAATCCAACTAGATTTTCTATCGCGCGGTTCTCTTGCTCTTTACAAACTTTCTTTCCATGCCGGTTTCTAACAACCCGCAATTCACCCGGTTTTCTCGGTACCAACCGTAGGGGAGGGGGTGGTGTTCCAAACTCTTTTATGCGTACCTATAGAAGATTAAATACTTTATATATTATAAGAAAAAATCTCCAACCAATTTTTGATATCTTAAAAATATTCAACTCGACGTTTTTGAACAATTAGAACGGATTTTTATCAAATTTTGACTCATTTAAGGGGGGTAATTTTTTTTTGAGTTAATTCAGTTTTGCTCCTTGAGAATTGACAAAATTAACTATTTTATTTCAAAAGATTAAATACATTTGTTTACTACTAAAAGTTTAATAAATTGTTTTAATTTCAGTCCAACAGTTACATCATATGTTTCAACTTGAATCCTGAATAATATAACTTATGTCCTAAATTTCAAACAAATGACTAAACTTTTGGTCTTAAATTGATGTTTTTAAAATTTGAGAGTAAAATAGTTATTTTTTTTAAACCTCAAGGAGCAATTTTTAATTAACTATTTTCTTTTTCAAAATTATAAAAAACAAGTATTTTAATTACATATCAAAAATTGATCTGGGAAATTTTGGTGCATATATACGATATGTTTTTTTTCCTCTATAGTATGAACCTTATTGTTTAGAAAATAATGCCTTCACACTTGAAAACTAGTGAGTTAAGTACTAACTAGTGGGTTTTAACCGGATTTAACAAATTAATAAATGGAGAAAACTATAGGTTATTGGTTAGTTTTTTTAACTATAAACTCGCACACTCGTTAAATCTACATCATTTTTCTTTTGACAAAGAGATAAAGTGATAAACCCTCACCACTTTTAATTTCCTACATCATTTATGTTTAACTATATCAGAAATCAAAATAAAATAACAAGCAGAAAGCAATAATAACATACATTAAGTCATAATACATAAGAGACTACAATATGAACAAACAATAAATAATTCTCATCTATTGCTCAAGTTACATAGTTACATAGTCTTTAAATATATACTTTAAGCATGGACGAGACTAACGATGGTCCAAGAGGACTGCTGACTTTCGATCGTCAAATATTTCTTACTAAATTAATAGAGGTATCCAACGTTGTCACTTTAATGTGATTTGAGCCTCTATATTATCACTAAGAGTGGTGCAGATGACAAAGATCCCAATAAGAGAATGGGTACGTAGACTAATGTACACAAGAAATAATGAAAAGACTTCTGCATTATAACCCTCAGCTACTTTCACTGTATTAGCTTAAATCCGATGTTAAAACTTATTTTTCTATTCAAATTATACTATGTTTAATCTATGCGGTTAATAACTCAAAACATCCTCAAAAGGAACATTGAGATCAGGAAGGACAACTCTGTTATTTGGCTCATTGACCATTTCAAGATGGTCGCTGCTGATTGCCTCTACTCGTATATCCATCTGACATATAAAAGTACAGTTATATTAGAGTTTCAACTTAATTATCGACAGATTATCATATGCTTTTTACCTTGATCTTCTTCAGTCTCGCATTCTCCTTTATCAGTTTTTCACAGTTGGCATGTAGTTCTGCAAGTTTCTGCATTAAGAGGTCACGAAAATGAGCATGTAAACAAAAGGCAAGTGTGTAATATTATTGGTCCTACGTTCAAATCCATCTTCCATTAGTTTCCCACCTTAACCCTTTAAAGGCCACCACCCAGCCTAAGTTGCGCGTTACCTGGTCCCATTAGTTACTAAGTATACTAGTGAGACCTGAGATTTTTCACTAGCAAGTTCTCATGGTCCCATTGATTAGCAGGTGTCTTGGTGGGGGGCCGTTTTTGTTTTCCTAACGGGTTCTCGTGGTCAGTGGCGGAGCTTGAATCAAAGCTTAGTGGTGGGTGGGGGGGGCGAAAGTAAACTATTTTAGGGGGGGCAGACTCTATATTTATTAAAAAAATTCCACTACCGGACCGAAAATTTACACTGCTAACCGAAAAAATCCCCCCCCCCAGCCCCAAAGAAGCTTCGCCCCTGCTCGTGGTTAAAAATGTGTTTGATCAATGAACATGATGATTTTAACTCGACCTACCCTTTTCAAATGATCTTGTTCCTCCATTAATGCATCTTCCTCCAATTTAAGCGCAGCTAGAGTCTATAAACAGTTAATATATAAAACTATGTTAATTAGATTGAAGATCATTTAGGTATTAGTTGATAATGAAGCTTTATATGGAACCTGATTAATAACTCACTTTCTTCTTTCTTGCTCTCATGCTTGCGGTCTCACGAGATGGTGTAACCTGGAAGCAATCACAAGCACCTCATCAATCATATAATTTACAGAACACAGTTTGTGCATAAGTAATTACACCATACACACAAAAACAAGAAGTTAAACTCAAGTATGAACTAAAGTATGCGGATTAGATATTGGGTAAAGCACTAAAGCAACAAGTTTATATCTTTGCACATTGTTTCACACCCACAAATCACAACACTAATTGTGATAATTTGTTCTTTCTGTTCACCCAAAAAGGTGGTAGTCGAGAAGAAATATAAATATAATATTGAGACTCCTTCTATTTATGGGCCTGAAGTGAACTAACTGGGACCAACCCTGATAAAGAAAAAAAGGGTCCCAAAATTCAAGTCCCACATGGCCACATGCATCAAATGCATGTACCTTTTAATATTATGAAAGTGTACAAGTTGTAGAGAGATTAGATCTCAATTCTAAGCATCAATTATATTACATCCTAACCGTTGGACAGTATACAGTTTACAAAACTGGTTTGGTTCAGACTCTCGAAACAATTTACCAATACTGGTTAAGATGAGGTACCCATGACATGTAAATACTGGTTAAGGTGAGGTACTCATGGCATATAAATAAAATAAAGGTCATGGGTTCAAGTCTCACTCTGAGCAAAAAATGCTCAGAGTTGAGCCAGGGGGTTTTCTCAGCAATGGATTTTCTCTTAGGGGTGCGGTCCCGACTGGAAAAAGGATAGGTGGGCCCAATTAAGATAATATCTATATCTTTCGAAACAGGGTCGTAATTTGCCGTTAAAAAAAATCTAAATTCTCATTTACTCGAACTTCCTTCATTTGAACTGGCAGGTTAACTAAACTATCATTTACTATTTCCGACTCTCGATCTGGCGGGTTATCTAAACTCTCGTTTACTATTTTAGACTCTCGAACTTACTTCATTTGCACTAGCAGAGGGGTGGGGGTATCTAAAATCTCATTTACTAGTTAATTTAGGCTTGATCTTTTGTTAATTCAAGTCTCCACATTTTGTTAACATTACAAATCTACACAAAAGACAAAAAAAAATTTAACTTGTAAATTATCTATATCCGTTTTCCCGTTTATGAAACCTAACCAATCAGTAGATTAATAAGGTGATTGGTTTAAATGTTTAATACCCATTAGAGTTAAGTTCGGTTTTCCTCCATGAGATTTGACCAAAATAACTATTTTCCTAAAAAAATTGGAAACATCAACTTACCTCCAAAAGTTTCATAACTTGTTCCAATTTCAATCCAAAAGTTTATTTACTTGTTTCAATTTAAATCCAAAATAATGAAGCTTTTGGATTAAAATTAAAATAAATTATGAAACTTTTGAAGGTAAATTGATATTTCTAATATTTTAGAGAAAAATAGTTACTTTGTCAAACCTTAGAAAGCAAAATTGAAATTAACTCTAACCATTATTTTGTCTAACACTGTAAATTCACACTAAATATTTGTAATTTTTTAATTTAAGTTTTACGTTAAAATTTTAACCGGTCCACCGATTAACCATCAAGACAATCAGATTGATTAGCAGCGAAAAATATCCCTAACCACCAAAAGAACATTGTCAAGTGTTTCCACTCTTGCTTTGTCAAACATGACTTTCTTGAATCTCGAAGAAAAATTCAAACAATAGTTAAACAGAAAACCATATTTTCTGAAAACCCCCTTCTATAAATTATATAAATCATTCTAATCGACATTTTAGCTCTTTTTTTAATCCACATTTTTTACTTGTAAAAAACTAATACATATTTTGAGTTTATTAATTACTAAATATGTAAAAACTTAAATAGTTTCATCCAATTTATTTGTGGAGCATAAAGAAGAGTTAAATATATCACAAAAGAGGCATGACTAAAAGGACAGTCAGATACACACTCGCACCAAACTCAAACGCAGACCCCTACTTGCCACGAAAACACGCCACCGATCAAATCGGCATATGCTTTTAAGTGAAATGACAAAATTACCCCCAACTACCCATACCATTTACTTATGTGCTTTTTAGTGGAATCCCCTATAATTTCGACCTATTCATAAATCATAAGTTCATAAAGCCAGCAAAATGCCATATTTATTAAAGTGTTTCAAGTCTTATTCATAAGTTCACAAAGCCAGCAAAATGTCATAATTATTAAAATGTTTTTAGGCTAGTTGTGTCAAGATGTGTAAACTACGTGTCCATGTTGAAGTCTAAGTTCAAGTCTTATGACTTCTAAAACCGAGACGTGTGTAGTAAAATTTGCATTTGACGAGGGCTAGAATGGTCACTCGAAAATAAAAACCATAAACACATCCACTTAACTTGTAAAGGATAGTTAAAGCAAAATAAATTTCAGTCTACACGTGTTACGTGTATGTCTAACCGGTGGTATATAAATTTAGAACCATATAGTATATCATAGGCTATGTTTAGGATTGTTTATTTTGATTAAAAATGACTTTTGATAAAAATAACTTATAATTTATAACTTTTCAAAACGAGTTTTTAAAAAAAATGTTTGAATTAACTTATAAACTAAAACGTTGTAAAATTACTAAAAAAACATACTTTAAAAATGAGAGTAGATGGTGTAATATGAAATTGAACTAAAAAGATCAATAAGTAACTCGCTGATTAGTTTACAAAACTTTCTTTTTACTCTATATAAAAATTCAATTTAAAATTTTCTTTTGGGCTTAATAAACGTTTTTTATTTTTATTTTTTAACAGCTCAAAAATTAATAAGTTAAAAATAGACTAATAATAAGCAATAATAAACATGCACATCTCACTACTCTAATAAAAGGGTAACTATGGTTGCCACGTGTCACTTTTTAAAATCATCTAATGCCACGTGTCAGCACTACATTAATTCTAATTAATTTTTTCCCGATTCTCTCTCCTATTAAATAATCACATTAATTACTAATAATATTATCTATTTCTTAATTAGTATTTAATAAAT
>BJCN01260850.1:6516-19993 GCA_018326445.1 Flaveria brownii
TCTGGGCCAGTAAGTTGACTATCTCCGACTTCTGCCCAGCAAAGCGGTGATCTGCATTTTCGTCCATATATGGCACATGTCATTCAACCTCCACGTCCAATCATGAAAGGAAAACATGTTGAGCAGGATCGTCATGCTGCCAATGAGCGGTTAATGCGTGATTATTTTTCTGATAAACCGCTATACGGACCTAGAGCTTTTAGACGTCGTTTCCAGATGAGTAAACGTTTGTTTTTACGTATATCTCATGATTTGGAACGAGAGTATAAGTATTTTCAACAAAGACCCAACGCAAGAGGAAAGCTAGGATTCACGAGTATACAAAAGTGTACATCGGCAATATGTATGATGGCATACGGAACTACAACCGACTTGTGGGACGATTACTTAAAATGGCGGATAAAACATCGAAAGACACTGTATAACATTATTATAAAGGTATAATTTGTTTATTCAACTTTAATAATTATTTTTTACTTGTCATTGATTAATAATATGTCAATTATTAGCTTATATTTATTTTGAAAGGTATGATTGAGCTATAAGTACACGTTATTTAAGAAAGCCGACATGGGGATAAAGGAAAACAAACAACATTCTCGTTTGGTGTTGATTACAATGAAAATTTTTAAGAATTAACTCAAAGATTAGAAGATTTATCCAACATAAAAAAACGATTATAGCTAAAACAAAAACAAGAAAGTGAAAGACAATAACGTTAGGAGTTAAAAAAGATCTACAAATGACAATTGATTTAGATATTTTGTCGAAACCCATTCCGGAATCTCCAGGACCGCAACGTGAGCTAGCCATTAAATTGCATGAACGTATCAAGGAAAATTATGACATCGAGTGAAATATTATATTTTTTATTATCTTATGTATTTCTTTTTTTTATGAGAATGAAGTTTCATTTTATTTTAAGCCGTACTTATTCTATAATGAAAATGAAGTTGATATTTTATTTTTAATAATTAAATAAACATTGTGTTAAAAATAATTAGGTAATGATTGAAAGAATATTATAAGGACTTGAACCTTTACACCTTTTGTGAGTCTAAAAAAATCCATGCTGACATGACACCACTTGTCATAGTACGTTCTAATGGGCTTGAACCATTACACATGCTCTAATTAAATAGAAAATTTGAAGCAAAGTTTCTGTGCTTACGTTAGTTACATTTTACTTTCAATTGAAGTCCAATCTCAAATTTGGAACCACTGTGAAGAATTTTATTAATGCTAATAGTTTAGAATACAAGCACCAATAATAAATGTTTACAAAATCAATATAGACTGAACAATATGATAAATAGAATACTTGTGTTGCTTGAGAACACAAAAGGCACACAGTACTAGATAAAAACTTAGTTTCTTAACTAGATAGATAATAACTTAGTTTCTTAACTAGATAGATAAAAACTTAATCTCTCAACTTAGTCGAACTGGAGTTGAGAGACTAAGTCTTTGTCTGTCATTGTATGTCTTTTGTGTTCTTAAGCAGCACAAGTATTTTATTTATCATCTTGTTCAATCTGTGCTGACTTTGTCAAACACTTATTATTGGTACTTGTATTCTAAATTATTAGCATTAATAAATTATACAGCTTGCTATCATGGTTATAACATTCATCTATCATCAAAACTTTAGACCCCTCATCACCACTAACAATTTATCTTAGTGTTCGTTGCTTCGTGTACGGCTACCACCTTCATCTATAGCTTTAGTTTCGAAGAGAGAGTGTTTGTTTTCAACCGTTTGAAGATTGTTATCAAATCATATGTATTCTACAAGTTAGTCATGAGGTATTGTGTCTTGTGGTTAGTAAAATGTATTCTGCACGATTGTTACTTGTGGTTGACAAAATGTTTTCGGGGTAAATAATCAGGTTTTTCTTATATTGTTTTTTTTAATACAGAAATACTATTGTATCTATTATTAGTAAAATAATAATTTCTTTTATAAATCAGTCAGTTGTACAAAATGGCCATTAAGCTCTAACTCATTCCAGTTTGAGTTGGATTAAACTGGAACGGTTTTTATATCAAGACGTAAATCCATTTATTCAATCGGGTTTGAAGGACGAAGATTTTAAAGAGAGCGAAAAACTCATTATCATTCAACCCAAAGAAAACAGGCCGGCTCGAAGCATAATATTACTTATGGCCAGTTTATGTCTTATATATGAGTGTTTAGGTTCACTGTTAAATTTTCCAATAATTATATATTCAATTCAATTCTTATTTGGTGTGTTTTTATTTGTTGAGGTTTATTTGTTCAAGGGGGCTGGATGGCATTTCCTCTTTCTTAAAGGTGTCTTCTGCACATAAGGAAAAGATCTGGACTAACTCTGGTTCTTGTGGATCTATAAGTTCATCGCATCATCTGATGGTTTGGATTAACACACAAGATTTAGGGTTTATCACCTTGAAAGCATTAGGGCTTGCCGATCGTTTGATTCATCGATACCTTTGATCTTCTAAGTCAATCGGTGATAACAAGCATCGAATTGCTGCTTGTTCTCGAAGCCTGATTGTCTAGTTTTATTGTTATCAAGTTCTTGCGTTTCTTCTTCGTTGTGTTCATTCGTTGATTTACAAACATTGTAAACCCTTTTGCTGTGTTCTTTGAGAATCTCAGAGATTTTGAATCATATAAAGTTTACATTCACCTATTCATCCCGTCAAATAAAATCCTTTAACTCGGTAACCCGACATGATTAACACACCAGTTGAGGTGAGGAAGGATGGTTGAACTGATTTGTGCAATAAAACTCATCCGTACCACCAATTATTTTTACTTCTGGAACCTAATACCAAAGCAACTCTAATTCAAAAGTGTGTTATATGTACAACAATCAAAATTTTCAAATAAACACTTGATATTGTATATGGAAATCAGACAACTTATAAAAGAGTATAAGACATTTCTATTTAGATTAGTATTTTACCAATTGGAATCTGTTAACAAAGAAAAGTCCTACTCTGGATCTGTGGCACACATCATTGTCTCTCCAAACGAAAGCGTGGTTATCTCAGTATTATTCGATAACCAATATTGCTGTGGTTCTTAATTTTATAATTGAATGTATGTTTGTATATATATGGATCATGTTGAAATACCAGTAGCATCTTTTGGTATCAAAATCAGGAAAAGAAGCGGTATAAGTGTGCACATGACTTGAATCGCGATCCCAAAAATAAGATTATCAAAAGAACCCGAAGAAATGCCCAAAACGGAAGCCAAACTCGCACCAACAAATGAACTCATTGTGGACCCAAAGTTGTTAATTGACATGTAGAGTGCAAATAGAGTCCCTTCAATGCCAGGTGGACATAACTGTCCAGATAGGATCAGGAAAGGCATGAACCTGCAATCAGAAATGAAGCTATTACTCACTTTGACTATGGGTGGTCAAATAGGTTTTTTACAATAAAGTTGTGATAAACATATCAGAGATTTAGAGGTTATAAATAGTATTATAAACAAGTGCGGGTCTTGGAGCAACTAATAAGGTTGTTTTGTGATCTTGAGATCATGGTTTCAACTCGTGGCAAACATCCTCCTGCAAAACGTATAGGGTATGTACATCATATCACGAAGCAATGCAGCCCCTCTCAGGCGCATGCGTAAAGCAAGAGCTAAGTCAAACACTGGTTACACCCTTTTTTATATAAAGTATTATAAATAGGAATTGTTCATGGGAATAAGGTAATAAAATTCATATCGAATATGTATTTGATAGACATCTAGTTGACAATAGAAAGTCAGAATGTTACTTTTTTCCTGGAATGGAGAAACTAGAGGCGACAAATGGGAAAAAAAATGGTGGGTTAGATAATGGATCAAGATTTGTTCAGCACGAAAAGGTCGATCAGGTCAAATAAAATTATTTTAAAAACAACTGGTGTGTCAAATTTGACGACAACTCCTATATAATTGAATAAACTGCTTTAGGAGATTTTTAGGATTATGAACACACTTTGGGAGTCAACCCATTTAGCTTGTTCCCTTTTTAGATTTTTTTTGTCGTTTAATGGATTAGAAATCAAACTGAATCCGGGCCAACATATTCATAAGTAAATGGGTCAGAATTGTAGGTGGTACAATTCCTACCCACTAAGATCAAGATAGGCACACATCACCAAAAACTGCCTCAATGGATAGATCACTAGTAACATCTTTTCAAATAAAAAAGAGGTCGTGAAAATCAAGCACATACTTGAATTGATTGACTGCATCTGAGAGAGCAGACCCAAACAACACCATTGTTTTATCTGATATGCCAAGCGGAACATTTAGTCTAGAAACCAATATTACGTCTAGAAGAGTCAGTTGTGACAGAGTAACATGAGAAAACCTACAAACCAATTTCAAATTAGGATCAATTAGCAGGTTGGCTAACAGGTCAATCGAGATCAGGTGGAAACAGATAATTTTTTTGTATGGGTTGAAACTGGCCAGACTAAGCGTGGCTAGTTCTCTCTTTTTTTCATGTTTTCTTTTGTTTGCAAATTGTTTGTTACAATACAAAAAACAATATTATTACGATAATAATCAAAATCTTTTACAAAAGAATTCAGGAAGTTCCGAAGTCGTATGCATACAGAACACACTTTGGGCAACTTTGAACTCATTTGACATATTTGATCCATTTGACATGTTCCCTTTTACCCAGTTTATTAAGTTGATTAAAAAACAATCCAAATCAACCCAATGACAAGTAAATGGTCGAGGTTGGCACCTCAATAGATATTAGTTGTTTATTATGAACTTACATGAGAATCTTTCTTAATTTAATCTTCTTAAAAAAACGGTTGTAAGTTAAAGTTCCAAACATGAGGCCCATCCACCCAATAACACGTGCTGTCCGCAGGAAGGAAGCTTCTAGATTCAAAACTTCCATCTGGTAGCAGAACATAACAGTCGAGAGATTTGGAATGATCGCCTGTGCTAGGAAAAACCAAGCCATTGGTCTGGTTTCCCAGTAATCTGAATCAGGAATAAGCTATAAACAAGGAACTAATTATAGGACCCCTTTAAACAAGGATGGAATCCGCCAAATAAAGAATGGAGAAAATAATATGTTATGAATGGAAGCTAGTAATTTGGATTAGGAAATATCCAACAAGTCAAACAGGTAAAACTTTCAACTTAGCTAAAACAGGTCGATTTGTGTTCTTAAATGCTTAAAAGTTAAGGCCTCCTAAAACACTTTACTTTTAAACTACATATATCTTAGCAATACATTTTTATAATCTTATCTAAAGCATTTTGACCCATTACCAAACCCGTCCAATTTGCCACCTACATACACAATTTTTCATAAGAAATAAAAGTAATTGAAACTACGTAGTCAAAGGCTCAAGGCGCTTCAAAGCGGGGCCTTGAGGCGCGCAGGTAAATTCCAAGCCATTTTTAGCTGGTTTAGGCTTGTTCCAGACCATTTTAAGATGATTGGAACCAGTTTAAGCTGTTTTAGACCTGTTCAAGACTTAGGGCCGGTTTTTTGCAGAATTTAGCTAGAATTTGTGCCCGTGTGCTTTGATGGACATCATGGACGCAAAGACATTATTGCTGTGCCTGGGCGCCTAGGCGAGCTCTTTTTGGGTCTTCGACTACATAGAATAGAAAGTTTATCAATTTGTACCTCAGAATAATTGGGCGTTGAAAAGCTTTAAACAGAGTATAACCAGCCCTTATAAGAGATTGGCACCACTGGGATAGCAAAGAATCATCTTTTTCAGCCTCCTGATATTTACTTATATTGGACATTATTTTCTTGCTACTTTTATGGCTTCTTTTTCTCATCAAAGTACCAGGTTTAGGAGGTGAAGGTGATTCTGTTGATAATCTATTTTCACCAAAAATATCTATATCAGTCTCATGAGAGGTAGAAAATTCAGGCAATTGTGAAATGCTTATAGAACTATCCGCCACAAAACCACATGAAAATAGTTGTATAGTTGGCAGAACAGAAAAAAGTAGAAATATGTTGTTTATTTGAACATTGTTTAGTGTAGATCCTCCAAACAAACTCCCACAGATTCCACCTACAGCCATTGCCATCCATGATACTGATTGCAGATCGCCAGCATATGTAGCCCTGAATGGAAGTAATTGCAGATGAAAAAATTTTCAAAGGAAAAAAATAGCTTCCAGATACAACTATGTGTACAATATGGCTTTTGAGGTCAAAACTGTAACTTTTAATTGGAGGTGGCAATTTCAAGCAATTTACTTGTCAATTGGTTTATTCAGGTTACATTTTATCCTAAAGGACAACAAATGCCTAATACAAAGAAATAGCTAAAAACGAAACCCGTCAAACTGGGTCAACAAACATGTTGAAAGTTGCCAGTAATGTTTTTTAAAAACATGAAACCTGCTAAATCATTTTACTAAATATTGTACACACTAATTATTCAAAAAAGAATATTAAAAAAGACACGAACAAAAAGTGTTTTGAGTCAACAAAATTAACTATTTTGATCCACCCACCAGACATTCATCTTTCCACCTCTACTTTTGATATACTACTATGCTATGGGTTCTGTTAAATTTAAACATGTTTCAGTTTTCAACATTTGTTATAACTTTAACATTCCTATGGCCGTCTTTTAAAACTATAATATAAATATGCCAATTTTGGTATTTATATTTAGATCTTTGTCTTTACCTCACGAATGGGAGAGAAATGGAAAACAAGTATCACAAGAGAAAAAAAAGGTAAAGAGAACATACTTTTCATGCCTAGCAGCTTCTGCAATCATTGCATCAATTACAACATCTGCCATTGCCGAGCCCAGATTTTGCAATGATAAGAAAATCATAAGTTGACATTTGGAATTTCTTATGGGTTCCTGAAATCCAAGAATTACCCATGAAATGAGGGAGAACAGTGTCGCGATGACCAGGTACGGAATCCTTTTTCTCCCATTGATTGGAATACAATCTGATATCATTCTGCACCCAAGATGTGCAGTGGTTTGGTTCAACTTAATAACTAATGTCATTAAATTCAAAAATCAATCAACACCTAAAAAAATTAGTAACTACTAGATCAATACCCATATATTGGTTTTATGCTCCATGGGAAAAATGATATGGATGTTACATACTGGGAAGCAGAGGGTGATAGTTTTAATACGTCTTTGAGCTGGTAGGAAACTGCTGTCCATACAAAAGATCTAAACCCCTAATCAAATAAACCATAGATAACAACATTAGATGAGTTGTATAAGAAATCAAGTGGGTTCATATAAGCATATAACTCAAGAACAAATATTTCAAGGACAGTAGAAACAAACCCTCAAACTGAAAGCAACCTTATGACATATCATAATATCAAGACTAATTTCCATTTTCATGTTACCGCGAATTTTTATAGCAACATTTGGCATCGTCCATGGGACTAACTCTTTCTCACATAATCAACTAATACTTCTACATTACCACTCTCTTCTTCTATCTCTCACAAACACACTCTTCTTCTCAATCTATCCTGTTACTCATTCCAAAATTCAGCTATCCATTTCTAGGGCTAAACTAAACAATCAACCATCAGTTTAACCTGATCATGACTCTGTATCTTGCGAAGTTGCAATTTCTGAATTGCACAATGTAAAACAACATTCAAAAGCCGTAGAAAATGATCACGTAGTGAATTTCTATCATAAAAAAGCCGCTAACTCAAGGCAATCATGAATAGCAATCAAATTTGGGGATGAGATTGAAATTAGAACCTGCGTAAAGTAAATCAAGCACACGAGCCAGAGAAATGAAGCACCAAATGTGACCCGAAGCTGTTTGATCCACCCTATCATTTTGCTATCGAAGATTGTGGATTATCATAGGCGTAAACGGAGAAGATATACGTTTCTCGTCGCATTTCCTGTTGGTTCGTCGTTCAACCGTTACCTTTGTGTCCTCCGTGCAAAGATACCAAATCCAATATAAAAATGTTTTTTGAATCGTTAAATAAGATTTGAGAACACAACGTTAAACACTAGTTCTGTTTTTCACACGTCCTGTTGAACCGTAAAAAAACGGGACGTTAAAATCTTAATAAAAAGAAGCATATCGATTGACTATGTATTACGACTTGCTTCGCGTGTTACGATATAAACATGATAAATTTCAAAGCTCTAAACAAAACACGAAACTATCTATAAATGGACATTAAACCGTCAAGAAAATCAACATTGAAATGAATTTTTAACGTTGGTAAAATTTATATTAAAAGTCGAAACCATTATCGATCGATACGTCAAATTTGTTTACAAATTATAACAAAGACAATGAAATAATTTACATAACAAAAATAAAATGAAAAAAAAGGAAAAAAAAATCAATTGAGGTGCTCTAAAAGGGAGAATTAACCACAAACCAAATGCTTTAACTTTGTTATACTATCAACTCACTTTTATTATATTTAAAAATCAAAATCGTGACATAATTTCATTAGCCATCAACCTTGGTTTTTAAGTATACAGTTAATGTCACGTTAACTTTCTTTAATATTTCTTAGTTTTCGCCAATTTAAAGGATTTTCTTACATTTTTTCTATGTGCCTATGTGTGATATTCCACAAATCAAATAGACATAAACCAATTGGTGAGTACTGAGTAGAAAATAAAAAATTTTCAAATCAAGTTTTTTTTATTTTGTCACCGGAACATGGAGGTAGTGTTCATACTTGAGGCCAGGTTTTTCCATGACTTTCGGGTACCTACTATGTGTGACCTAATATATACGAGATCTAAGCGATGTGCGGGGTGTGTCAAAATCTATAAGTTTTGTTTTAATAACGTGTATATTAGTATTCATTTTACCAGGAAAAAAATTAACGTTGAAACACTAATAAATATAAACATACTTGAATGGAAAAGTTGAACTTTTATAAAGCATATCATTATAAAGGTTGTAAAATGGAAAAAAAAACTGTAAATGCAAAAGAAAGATTAAAAAACAGGTTTAACAGCTTGTATAGTATACACACGTGCTTTGTTGTCTTTTACGTTATTACATACAACTATTTCTTTAATTAAATATACAACAAAAACATGTATAAAAACAAACACGTTTTAAAGATACATACAAAATTTTTATAATACATACTTTTTTTAAAATAAGTATAGAAAAACAAAGTGAAATAGAAAACTATAAGTGGTATAGGTGTCAAATTTTGATTGAAAAAAACGTAAAAGAATATATCTCTCATTGTATGTGATTAAATATTCATTTTATAAATATAAGTGTTTATTCAATCTTCAAGGCTATTTATTTAAAAACAGTGAGAATACTCGCGGGTTGTTACGGTTACAAGTTTCTTTTTCATCAAAAAAAGACACGTTATTCCATTTGTCGTTATTTAGGTTTTAGTGTTAATTGAATACTTCTAATGAAGTCGTTTGATCTTGCACGTATGATAATTAAGAATGCCTTTGAAATTGCAACATAATCATTTACAGCTATAATTTTAATTAGTATGCGTATAATAAAAAAATATATATCAAAATTTGTATTTTACATATACAAATACCGTAGGTGTTATATTTCGAGTGTAAATGTTCTTAGTTAATATGCATCATTTGATGGCTAAAATTGACACACGTAAATAAGTTTCTAATGTAGTTGAGAACATCTACGGAGTAATAAGACTTGATATGTGAATAAATATAAATGTTAATAATACATATTACCACTCATTTGAAGTATTTTGTTGATATAAATATACTTATATTTAAATGTTGTAGTCCCTGGTTGCAACTTGATTTTTAATAGAAAACTTAAAGAAAAACTTTAGTTTTGTGAAGAAAGGTTCTCTAACACAGGCATGCAGGAACCCTACACAACCATGTAGTAGTAAAACATGTTATATAGAAACTACAGCTTACACGACCTACTCACTTACCCTACACGTCAATGCGTGGTCATAATCAGGTTTAACGTAATTTTACCCCCTATTCCAATAAATTTCATTTTCTCTCAAATCTTAACCTCTCTCACTCCTTTAGTTGATTTTGGGTATACTTCAAGAGTTTTTGAAGATTTGAAAGCTAAGATTGAAGTTTTTACACTTTCAAGAAGGATATAACATCACCCACATCATTTCCATTCAAATTGGTTTAAATTAGTTTGTATATCATATGAGTTTTTTCATATTATTGAGTGTGCGAGTGTTTTTTATAAGTCTCACATGCTAAACTATAATCATCATTTAAATAGTTAAATTAGATGAAACTTAACATGAGACGTCTTATAGATTATTTTTATGTTGAGCACGCTATATAAACATAGCTAGTGGTTTCCCGCCCACGCTTCACGTCTGGTTTCAACCAATATCGATACAAGTTTATGAAAATGTCGCTTAAGTCACTCATATACTAAAAAACATGACAATCACTAGACACATATGTTTATTTGTAAATACAGAGAGGACTAACATTTTACATAGCAAGAGACTCCAAATCAACAGCCTACTTAAGGTATCAAATGAGCCCAGAATCATTATCATCAACAACAACATTTTACATGATAAGAGAACCCAAAATTCAAAACTAAGAATCAGATCACTGATTCAAGCAACGTAAAACAACTAGAAAGACAAAAGCAAATTGAAATCGGGGTTACAGTATTTAAAACACTGTCGGAATATCCTGATGTCGCAGCTGGCTGTGACCCTCGTCGGAATATCATGATTCCCATGTCGTCGCCAGCTATAACCCAAAATACACATTAGAGGGCGGACCCTCATCGAAATATCCTGATGTCGCGGCTGGCTGTGACCTAAAAAATGCATCAGAGGTCGACCTGGCTGGTTGTAATCAACGAGTTAAACAAGCCGTAAACAAGGTAGCAGGATAACCTTGTAACGTATACCTTTTATTTCTTTATTTTAATTTTAAACGGGTTGATATGTCGACCTGACGACTTGCTAATCAATACATTTATATGCACCTCATCAATTTACACCAACATGACTCATGTCAACCTTACCTGAGAAACATAACGTTTAGATATAAAAATAGTTTATAAAAATAAAGAACTGCCAAGTTAAATACTAAATGTTTCAACATCAGTAGCATGTTGATATCATCAACTAACAGCCAAACAAGATCATCTCCTAATCCAATCTATCCACTTTCATTTTACAAAGTAGATACAAACAACTTGTGTCATTTTATTAGCATAAGGTTATAAACATACATACATATTACATACATTCAAGATTCAACCACAGTAGATTGGAATACTTGCAGGCCGATACACAAACGGTTTGACAGCATGCGAGTAGCCCGATTCATGATTGTAACTAAATTTGACACCTGAAAACCCGTCTCCAAGATGAGTGCAGTGCTCATGGAAACTGCTGATCGGCCTCGCCAAACATGCATCCCACCTTTCACTCTCGGGCATTGTTTCAGCGACAGTGTATATTCCCCTTGAATTTGTAAAAGCTTGATAGTTTAAAACTTCCCCGGATTTTGTTATGCAAAGAACCGCAACCTCTGCGCCTGTAATCACATAAATACACCTGTTTATTTCAGGACCTAACCTTGTTGGCTAGTTTTGACCTTTTATAGCCAATAACCACAACAAAAGAAAACCGTTTACTGCATCAAGATTCTTGAGATGCATCATGTATGAACCATGAAAATCTACCCTTTAGCGTAAACAAGATAGCCCAGAATTAGAAGTTAAATAAGTAACATTTCATGGTTGTTGAGTGTTAAATGGGTTGCGTTGGCAAGTAGGCGGGCCGAATGTGAAAATCTAACACAAACCAAATACAACATGCGGATTTGCAGGTTAACAACAACAAGACCCGTCTAACCCGAAATTTTATTTTGGTTGTTTTGCACATTCACACCCAAACATGACATGTGGATTTGCAGGTTGACAATTACGTTTAAACTATAAATCCAGTCATCCAGATGCTTGTTTCTCTTTTATCTTCTAACTCATGACAAAAATAACCTGCTTAAGTTATGACATAACACTTTTTTAAACGAGTTAAACATATCAACTCCTGACCCGCTAGGTCAACCCAAACACGAACATTTTAGCTAAGCATGTTTGCTGGCTCGACCCAAAAATGACCTAAATCCGTCTAGACTAAACCCTAGCTCATGAATTTCATGTCAAGTTCATGTCGTGTTAGAAATTCAATGCTCTTGTTGCATGAGAGTTGACATAAATGGAGGTCACAGATCAGGTGACAAGAATGAAGTTCAATTTCAGCCTAACACTCGATCTAAGAAACATAAATCAGTTCAGCAAATTGGGTACAACAATCATTGACATCACATGAACATAACATCAGTTAACAAACTAATGATCAAAACTAAAACACTATAGCAATTCGATTAATGATCTTATCATCACTTTGCTATGCCCTAAAGATTCTTAACATATGATCAAACTTCAACTTAATAGCCTCATGAAAACGACAACATCCTTTACAAATACCCTATCAAAGATAAAATTGACTAAAACCCATGAAGAAAAACAAACACTTTAAGCTTCATTACACTCACAACACCATGGATTCAAGCAATTCACGAACGAACTAGCAAATCAACGAGCACCGACAAAATTAGACAAAATTAGTCAAAATTGAACTGATGCAGCAAAATGCACACCAAATCAAAGAATTACAAGCGATTGCAATCACATACATCATATGAAAACGAAATTGGAATCAAATGAGATTGGTGTGGACCTTCTAAGATATGATCTTCAGGGCCGACGGAGCCGTCGGCGCAAACGTCGCAGACGACTCTACCATGGATTTCACCGGTCCAAGCTTTTACGGCGAAATTGGTGATGAAGGTTAAGATGAAGAAGACGATGAAGAGCTTCAGCATTGTTGATTTGTGCTCCCATGGCTCCGGTGAGTTTACGCTTTGTAGCACACGGGTTTGTAAGGGTGTCGGGTCGTCGGTGGGTTTCACAATGGGTCGAATACAACCCGGAAGACCGGTCCACTTTCATCAACTTTCTGTCATCCTAAATTGCACAAATGGTCACTTTGGTTTAACCATAATGTAAGTTTATTCTTGTGATTTAAAAAATTACAAACATAATTTAAACATTTATCTGATAGTTGCTTAGTTAGTTGTTATCATTAAGGTTGGTTAGTTTGTAACTTTTTGACAATTTAAGGTGTTAAATTTGTAATATGATCAAACCATAGGAATAATTTATGTAATCTTTCTAGAAATTGAAAAATCAAATATAAGTTTTAAAAATCAAATAAAGGCTTAAAAAGTTCAAAGTAAAAATAATGTAAAAAAATAAAATCAGAACTAAAATCAAATATAAATACTAATTCAAGAAAAAACTATGAATATATTAAATCCCTGATTTATATTACAAGTAACAGGTTAAATATTAAAAAATAGTCTCACGCTAATAGTGTGTATGAGTCACTTTGGATAGGTTTGGTCCCAAAGCAAACCAAATACTTAA